>LTAE01012153.1:4203-14234 GCA_001647135.1 Pontederia paniculata | reverse complement strand
TTAATCTTTTCTCTACTACTTCTGGATATAGACAGGGTTAGGTTGCATTATTCCTTGTGAGTTTGACATCCTTACTCTTTTCACTTTATTATTTGAACGACTAGTGCGCTTGCTAGTGTATTTAGATCCGCATCAAGTTTTTGGTGCCGTTGCTAGGGATTAATTGTTATCTTATTTGTCTATTTTCATTAGTAACTTGAGATTTTTATTTTCTATTTTTTGTCACATGAGAATCTTTACTGCATATCTCTTCACGTGTTTCTTTTAGTGTTGTGTTAAGTTTCAAGTTATATCTTTATACACAACTTGATCAATTGATCACCCTCAATGGCGAAGAAGCAAGAAAAGTCAAAAGCACAAAGTGAGGGCAAGAAAAAAATTTCAAAGCAAGATGAAGTCCATGGAGAAACCCAACTTGAGAAGTTTGAAGCATCATCGAGTCATCAACAAAAAGAAACACCAAAAAGTATTCAAGTTGGAATAAATCTGCCTAGACACAGTGCTAGCAAGCCATCCTGTCATCCTCAAGAAGAAGCAATGTCAACGGATCCGCTTGCCATGCTGACACATATGGTGCGAATGCTGGTGCAGAAAGTCTCAATGCAAGAAGAGTATACCAAAAGAATGGAGAATCAGATTTCAGAAATTAAGGGACACAATAGAGAGATGGGTGGTGTCCTCAAATCATCAATTGAGTCAAGGGTCAAGTTGGAGTACATGCTTGGTCAAGTTGTATCTACAATTTAGCACAAATTTACCTAGCAAGACCAATTGATCAACAACTTGGAAGCCCAATTGACACAAATAAAAGATCACAAGAAAGTAGTTCACAATCATCCTCCTCCCCAGCCAGTAGAATTTCAACTCAAATTTGAACACATGGAGGTAAAATTTCAAGCATTAGAGAAACAAGATGCGCAGTTGTCTTCTCAAATTGTTGAATCTCAAGAAGCTGCTGAAGGACACCTGCTTATATTTGTCAATGCCACTAACAAAACTTTTATCACAAAAGGTGGAGACCTAGAAGATACTATAATCAGAGGAGATGGATTGCTCAGTTAAGGGTAAAGGAGACAACTGAATATACCATTGAGGATGGAAAAGTCCAAAGGAGGAGCTCATCTTTTGGAATTCCAATCATTACATCTTGAGCTCTTATTCACCCACCACCATATGAGAGAGCGACACCATCTACATTATCGTCACCAGCAGCACCACCACCATCAAGATCAGATGCACCAAGTTTATCTAAGCATTGGTGATCAAAGAGCCCAACTCCAATTCAGCTAAAGAAGAATCTGAAAACTCAAAACAAGGGCAAAGCAAAGATCACTACAGAAGGTTACCAAAAGCTGGAAACAATTGGGTGCATCATCACTCGCAATTCCCCTCATTCTCAGAATTAAACATCAATTGAAAGTGTTGAGTCTATGACATTAAATAATGGTGCTTGTTGGGAGGCAACCCAATTTTCTCACTTTTCTTTTTAGTTCATTCGGTTTTAGTTAGGTCATTTGTTTTAGGATCTCTTNGTGTTGAGTCTATGACATTAAATAATGGTGCTTGTTGGGAGGCAACCCAATTTTCTCACTTTTCTTTTTAGTTCATTCGGTTTTAGTTAGGTCATTTGTTTTAGGATCTCTTACATAATTTCTTCAAGCTTTATTGTGACCAGGTCCTAGGTGAAGAAAGGAGAGACAATTTTGAGCATAAAGGAGAGCTATAAGATTCGCAAGGAGAACATTGCAAGAACTTCTAGCCACAATGAAAGCAAGCAGTTCTAGCAACAAGTGTCATACCTCATTCTATACCCTTAGTCACATTTTGAACCTTAAAATCCTTCTTCTCTGTCATGGGCCATGAGACTTCATCACGGACCGTGAGACCCAAAATTACACTCGACAACAAACAATCATGGCCCGCAATAACCCCAACTTTTCAGCACTCATCTCCATTACGGGCCGTAACATCCTTTCACGGCCCATAAATAAATTCCTGGAGCTACAATCGATGCATAATGGGGCGTGATAATTCCATCACGGACATTGCCGTAGCAAAAAATAAGCCTCGACAATTCATCACGGATCGTGACCAACTATGATGGGTCGTAAGTCACATCTAGCAGTCGATCACCAATTGAAAATACCGACCCACGGCCCGTGAGTTTCATTACAACCATTTGATAACATCGTAACATCATTGTAATGGGCCGTGAGATTTTATCACGGCCCGTAAGAGCATATTCATATCAGCTACCCTGATGTTACCTGACTTACGGGTCGTAACCAACTGTAACGGATCGTGATGCACTTTAATCATCGCCATGGCTTCTATGTGCCATCATGTCCTGCAACAACCATCACACCCTGTGACCCGCATCCTGAACCCCGCAACATTTCATACGCTACAACATAGTATTACGGGTCATAATATGTCATAACGGCCCATAACCTCTCCAAAATCCACCCCTGCCTCGACCGTGACAGCGCTTCATGCCCCGGAATCCATTCCTTCATTACTTTTAATGACCTTGGTACGGGTCGTGACCATTATGGAAACTCCAGAAGCCCTCCAGCGAAATCAACTATCTCAGGATGATGACTCATCGAAGGTTTCTGGTAACTTATTTCTCTATTATGCATTTTATTCTAACTTTTATGCAGGGAGATATCTAGGAACATACATGATCATCTAGAGAGGATGAAGAATATGGTATGACGCATATACGGTTATCATATGGACCAGACATTACGAAGAGCGGGTATTCTACCAGCACCCTTAGCCACCACCGCCCTAGGAGTAGATCATGTCGTGTCTGTTCTTTTCTGATTTCTTGAGTTCTTTTTTTACTTTCTTTTCATGCATTGTTACCTTCCCTTCAGTTAGTCCTAAACACTAAGGACAGTGTTTGGTTTAAGCTTGGGGAGAGTTGCATTCTCATGCATCATATTTGCTTAGGTTTTGCATTTTTCATATTTGTTTTGCATCATCATCATATAATTGAAAAATCCAGAAAAAATTGAAAAATTTTGAAAATAATTCCAAAAATATCATTCAACATCTTACTAACCCTTGATAATATATTATTGTCTTTCTTGTCAAACTCAAGGACGTCTTGTAGATCTATGAAATTCAGTTGCTACTTTATTTATTATTTATCACTTGAGACTTGAATACTCGAACTTGAATCTTGTAACTTAGAACTATGACTCTTAGACAATAGTCTTGTTCAACATTTATATTCTTATTTATTTAACCTTGAAAGTGATAGCATTTTTATTGAACATATAAGTATCTTGTGGGCTTATCACGGAAAAAATATAGTTGAAAGGTTTGGAAATTTTTTGGAACAAAAGTTTGCATTATTTGAAAATAGAATATCTGAAAAATTTAGAAGAGTAATTTGATGCTCTAAGTATTCTTTGGAACATTGGTGAGTTCGGGCAAGTAAGTTCGAGGGGTTCTTTAACACCTGTTACCCTAAGGTCATCTAGCTTGGGAGTCATCAGCTGAAAGCCCACTACACGGACCACCATGTGCAACATGAAAAATTATTTAAGTATCAACTTGACTTCTCTGTAGTTCAACTCTTTACACAGAACCTTGGATAGTTCGAGCAAGTATACCCGTAAGGGACTCTTTAAACCTGGTGACCTAAGGCTAATTGGTCTGGGATCCATCAGTTGAAAGCTTGTTACATGGANATTTTATATTTTTATTTATTTAGCCTTTTAAGTGATAGCATTTTTATTGAACATATAAGTATCTTGTGGGCTTATCACGGAAAAAATATAGTTGAAAGGTTTGGAAATTTTTTGGAACAAAAGTTTGCATTATTTGAAAATAGAATATCTGAAAAATTTAGAAGAGTAATTTGATGCTCTAAGTATTCTTTGGAACATTGGTGAGTTCGGGCAAGTAAGTTCGAGGGGTTCTTTAACACCTGTTACCCTAAGGTCATCTAGCTTGGGAGTCATCAGCTGAAAGCCCACTACACGGACCACCATGTGCAACATGAAAAATTATTTAAGTATCAACTTGACTTCTCTGTAGTTCAACTCTTTACACAGAACCTTGGATAGTTCGAGCAAGTATACCCGTAAGGGACTCTTTAAACCTGGTGACCTAAGGCTAATTGGTCTGGGATCCATCAGTTGAAAGCTTGTTACATGGACTTCCTTGTGAACCCTGTTTGAAGATGAGAACATGCATAAATTAAAAAATTGATTACTATGAAAAGGTATAAGCCTATTTGGTACTTGCATATTCAATTCTAATGCTCTTACTTGATAGACTATATTTCCTTTTGTATAAGGCTGAGATTGAGACTATTTAAATATGTTTAAGAATCAGAAATTCTATGTAGCCTAACTCGGGTAAAGGTGATAGGCTCTTGTGATGCACATGTAAGAGGGTGGTAGGAGAAAACTATTGGTCGACAAGATGTTGATTATAATGGAATTGTCTTGAGTCTTCCTTTGTGCTTGCTTGAGGACAAGCAAGATCTTAAGCTTGGGGGTATTTGATGCATGCATTTTATAATATATTTTAGGGTCTACATTAGGCATAATTTTGGGTCATTTTGGCATCACATGCATCAATTTTATTCTTTATTTTTCATATTGTTTCGGTGATTATTTTGCTAAAAATCAACTGAAGAGGCTAATGGCTGGGATCAACGAACAAAAGAGCAGATTTATGGAGGAGATTACATTGATTCATCAAGGGTCGTGATGTGCCATTACAGGCCGTGATGAAGGCAGAAAAGGAGCAAAACGAGCTGTTATGCACTGTCACGACCTATCCAGCGGGCAATGCAAGCTCAACCCAAGCGTCACGGGCTGTTATGGAGTATTACGGGCCGTAATGAAGAATTTCACGACCGTAACGTTGACATTATGATCTTTGCCGAAGCTCCCAACTCAGAAATTCAGATTGTTACGGGTCGTTACAAAATGTTACAGGTCATTACATACCAAGTCGTGAGGCACAATGTGATATCATGACGTTTGCCGAAAGGTCATTGACGCTACAACACAAATGTCACGGGTCGTGATGATCCATCACGGGCCGTAAGTAGATGAAGTCATCTCGGAAGATCCAACCTATGCACGAGTTTCGGGCCGCGATATACTATCATGGGACGTGAAGGATGGAGATCAGATGAAGAATTATGCCATTATGGGCCGTTATATTCTATTATGAGCCGTGAGGAAATGCCGCAAGTTTATATCTTCAAAGATTTGATAAGATTAAACGACCGGGAAGACTTCTATTCGATCTAGGACTCTAAAGATTTGATGAGGAGATGTTTCTGAAGATCTAGAAGAGGTTTTTAAGGGATTCTATCACAACCATTGATCAAGATCAGGAGATTACTGCAAATTCATATGAAATCTTAATCTAGAGAATATAAAAAGGAGAAATACAGGGAGATTAAATTATTCATTCAGATTATTATACACAGAAGATAGAGAGACTAAATTGAAGATAAGTAGCTAAAGAGATCTATTCGAAGCCTACAGTGGAATTCTTATTTTCTGAGGCAAAGAAAGAGCAAAACTTTGAAGATCTTCTGCAGAGATCTATAGTTTGATTTCTTAATTCCTTTGGAAGAACTATTTTCCTTTGTTTAGTCATTTGTATTAGGAACTTCTGAACCTATTTTAGATTGAAGTTATATTGATTTGTTTCTTTTAGAGTATAATTGTCTTCCTTAATGCTTTCTCTTCTATGTGATGATCATGAGGTTTGATTATTGACTGTTTAGTGTAATTAATTTTATTGATCTGAGCATTGGGAGGGATTGATCTTTGAATTTAAGCCATTACAATTTATGTCACAATGTGATTACTCGCGGGAGATTCTGGGTTATGTGGCCTGTTGATTGGACTTGTTTAAGCGATCAACAATTTAAGAACTGCAACAATAAAGCATCTTAGGTTTAGATTGATTTAGGGTGGATTCGTTTGAACGTCCCGGTTAATCTGAATTTGAGATAGTTGATTGCACCTGTTTAGGGGATCATGCTTTAGGCAATTCTTAGTCCATCATTAGAAGCAATTCTGGTTCAATCTGATTTAATGGTGAGGTAGAGTCCTAAATCTTCTATCTTAATTCGATTTGATCGTATCTGATCTCATCTCTTGAATTTTATCTTCTCATCTTTTCTCATCTTTTCTCATCTTTTATTTTCTGAACTAAAATTGAAGTTAATCTTTTCTCTACTACTTCTGGATATAGACAAGGCTAGGTTACATTAGTCCTTGTGGGTTCGACATCCTTACTCTTTTCACTTTATTACTTGAACGACTAGTGCACTTGCTAGTGTATTTAGATCCGCATCACTTGTATTTAATGCCGCAGGTGATTAATACTATAGTAGATGATAGTGTTGGTGACAACCGATCGCTCGTGATGATGTCGATGTTTCGCACATGACAATCTTAGTGTCCTTTTTATTGCTTTAGAAGGGTTGTAATAATTCTAAAACCATGACATAGCTCTTATGTTACATTTGGTCTGTGATATTTGTTAGGAGCGTTCATACTAACGCATGTTGATTTTCTGGATATTTTGTCTCTTATCAAATAAAGTCTCCCACTTTCATGTCGTTTTTATTGACTAGTTAATTTAGTCAAGTATTGGGTCAACAAATTGTATCGTCGTCGCGTCTCCAAGTCTATATTGTGTCACGTAGTGGGGTGTGGATTTGTGGACATTAACTCTCCCAGAAGCACATCCCACCACCTAACATAACACCCTCCTAGAGACGCTATGGCAATCTTTACTTTGACTTTGACTTTATTGTTGAATATTTGACTGATCAATAAAATGCGGAATAGATAAAAACTTTAAAAACTCTTTTTCATAAAAAATAGTGCAAAAATCATAAAATATCTATAGGGTCTCAACATCATTTGATAAACTAATACAACTCAATAAGAAACTAAAGAGACTCCTAAATTTAAGATCTTCGACTATTGTGCAAGCAGAATCCATCAGAGACATTTGTCACCGCATTTGCCGCCATCATCTATGTAGATCCATTACTTACAGGATACAAGGAGGGTAGATAATTCTTCCGTGAGCTATAAAGCTCAATATTTAGGGCACAACAGATAATATTTTTCAATGCAAATAAATACATTGGAATAAGTTATGATAATATCATTAAAGACAATTAAAATATATTATTCTTTTATCATTAATCTTTTATCATCTTTGTCATATTTTACTTTCTTTGCATAAGGAGTAAGCTATGATAGTATCATTGAGAATAGTCAAACATCAATTACTCCTTAGCTATCATTCAACATCTTTACTTCTTTACTTTCTTTTCATTCATCATTTCATCTTTTGTTCATCATTCATCTTTCATTTATCATTCATCTTATCATGCATCAATCATCTAAGGATTATTTTATAATACAATATTTAGACCAAGTGATTATTTTATTATTTTTTATTTATCTCATTAGTGACTTTAAGGATTACTTTGGGTGACTTTAAATGACTCAATACTAATGAAAGTATCGTCAATAGGTTAGTGGGGGTGCACAAGCCACATGTGATAAAGATGCTCGAGAAATCCTTTCGCTATAGAGAGGAGGAAAAGTCAAGCAACATAAACTGGGTAACAATTATTCTCGTTTAAATAATACTATATCTCCCACACATTCAATACATGATGCATCATTATTTACATAGGTGAAGATGATTGACCCTTATCTTGTACACATATTAGGTCTTAATATCCAAAAACTCTATCATCATTCATCATTTGGAACATACCTTATATACCTACGGCTAAAAAACCTTACCTGGCCCATGAAATACGTCTTCACGTCTATGACCGAATACGTATATCTATTCCAATCTTCATGTCCCGTGATATGTTCTTTCAAGGCCGTGATTGAATGCTCAATTTGTTCTCTTCCAATTCGTGGCTCGTGACACGTTCTTTCATGACTGTAATTGAAATCATGATTCCTTCATTTCATCCTCACGGCTCGTGAAGTTGTCTTCACAGGCAATGTCGAAAGCTAGGTTCATTCATTTCACTTCACGGCCCATGAAGTTGCCTTCACGGATGTGAACCCAATGTTCACGAGTGTGAGGGCCTCTTCACAACTGCGACTGAAGATGCGACATGTACGCTATGGCTTCACAATCTTGAAATTCAACTTTATGGTCATGACGTTATAGACGTCGTAATCCTCGCTTTCTTCTCCACGAACTTCTCATAACAAAGTTTTGACATCAAATTAGATGAGAGAGGAGGAGAGAAAGAAAAAACTACAAGGGGAGAGGATAAGGTTCTTATCTCTTCACCTAAGGAGAATTAGAAGAAGGAAGAGAAAAAAATCTGGTGGCTCGGCTTAAGAAAAAAGAATAATGACAATGATTGTTTTCCTCACACCCTAAGGATATTTATGGGGGTGCTCTCCAAGTTTTAGTCCAACTCAAATTATTTTAATTAAATTTTATTTGGACTTAAAACTAATAAAAATAGTATAACTTAATAAATTTTGTTTTAAATAAAACATAAAGAATACTCATGTTACAGTAGATTCCAAGAAATTAAGAATTTTTTTTTATCCCCCCACCCATCCACCCCCACACAACCAGAGCCACAAAGATTCTGCCCTTTGGTTGGGGGCATGAACTTTGAAGTGTGCAATGTGACAAGGGTGGTGGCTTTGGATGGGGCTAAGGCTTTTAAATGGGATGACATGCTAGGCAGCATGCATTCTCCCTCAAAAATGGAGGTTGGCTGCAGAGAATATAGGAAAAGATAAAAGAAATCTAACAATGCTTTTGGAGTTCCTTGAACTGTGCACAACTGCCACTAAGCAAATTCCATGCTTTATTTTGGAAGCACATAAAGGACATATGATCGATGCCTCTGCACAGGGATCTTGTTCTTCCTCGCCACTACCTGTGTCCATTTGACCGGCCACGCCATCAGTGACCACGCAAGTCCGAGCTTTCTAGCTTTCCAACGTATAGCTCCTGCTGCAGTTTCCTGCTCCCTTGATCACTTGATAATGGTATTGCCTGCAGGCTGCAGCTTCAATTTGACAGCCAATTTTGATCTGAGAATTCAAAGTTATTGATTATTTTTGTTTAACTTTGCTATCCAATGGTCTGATATATTTTATGATTTGAGTGACTGATGTAGTTTGAAAGCTTGGATATTAATGATGAAATAATTCTTATTCCATGGGCTCAAATCAGTCGCTGCTTTATCTGTAGTACATTACTGATACATTTAAACATTTGTATCATCATGCAAACTTAGAAATGCAATGAATCATGCAAACTATTTGTTTTTCTTTCTTCTTAAATGCAGTAATGAATCTCGAAATTCCAAGGTTATTAGCATTCCACAGTCTGATGGCAATCAGTTTACTAACAGACATGATAAGTTTTAAGTGACATGGCTAAAAAAATAATATTTGTCCCATCAAAACAGAAGGTCCAAAGTAGATCCAGAAGAAGTGAATAAAAAACTGTTCTTTTCTTCTTGAAAATAGAAGGTATAATATATATATATATATATATATATATATATTGGGAATTAATGGACCTGCTGAGCACTAAAACTCTGTATGGATGTTGAGCGCTTCTAGACCGTTGATGAGAAGATGGACGATTGATTTTATAAGTTAAAGAAAAATAAGATCTGTGTCGTCCGTTTCTCCTGGACGATCCAGATCTATCATAGAAATTTTTAGGGCACACAACTCTCACTTTGTCCTCCTCCTCCTCAGATCTCTCTCGCTCCATGAAGCCGTTGACGAAGGAGCCAGCCGTCACTTTTCTCCTCATCTGATTTGTCTCCTCCGATCTCTCGCTCCATCGCTCCACGAAGCTTCCGAAGGAACGAAGGGGCGAGAGAGAAGGAAGACATAGCCGAAGGAAACAAAGCCGTCACTTTTCTCCTCCGCCGATCTCTCTTTTCGTGGACTTACTATCGCTCAACGAAGCCTCCGAAGAACAAAGGATGAAACCGCTGAACGAAACAA
>LTAE01012152.1:7396-21631 GCA_001647135.1 Pontederia paniculata | reverse complement strand
TATCGTGGTTTGGCACATTGAAAAATTCGAAAAACATTTTGGTTCATAAGGATATTTTGCATACTTTAATGTTAAGATATAAATGTATAATTTGAGACAAAAACTAATAATATTTTCTTATGGAAAGATCATTTGTATTATGAAGTTAAAGTTCTGCCATGTATATTAAGAAAATTTATTATTATCAAGTTTTTAATTACTTGTAAGTTTTGTTAAACATCATTTGTTGTAATGGACGAACTCTCCAATTCATTTAATCACAACTTCTGCTGGCACGAGGGTCTAGGTCGTTACAAATTGTTATTACAACATTATGATTAGTGAGGGATTATTGTGCACAAGAAGGTGAAGAACGATTCTAACATCTATTTGTTCTTGTAAATTGATAATATGTTTTGCTAGCAACATGTACAATATACATAGTTTGAAAAAGCTTCTGATCACATAATTTGAAATGATCTTGGTGCAACAAAGAAGATTCTTGTGATAGAGATTTACATGGATCGCAAACATGGCGAGTTTTTCTTATTTGAAAAAAAAAATCAAAAGATCCTTTAAAGATTCATATCGTTTACTTTGAAGTCCTTCACCGTTTCATAAACTTCAAATGTGCACCTCTCCACAATTATTATATTATAGTCTAATGAAAAGAAAGAGTACACATGATCGCAGTTTCCTTATGCCACTGAAGTGTGAAGTCTAACATATTATATTATGTGTTAGACCTAATACTGCATTCATGGGCAATCTAGGAAAATAATGTTGACTGTAGATAGTGAAGCACATCATTTGGTATTTGAGAGTGTTGTTGGATATTGGTCTCATCAATTGAAGTGATAAAGAATGTTGTTATAGATGATTCAGAGTCAGATTTAATTATTGATGTACATGGAAGGAGATCAAAGACAACTCCAACATTAGTTGATTATTGATGTTGATGGAATTAAGGAGATGAAAGACAATTCCAAAGTTGAAAAGCTAACTTCAGTCATCACTCGCAATGTCCACTACAAAGGCAAAGTACCTCACACTACTAGAAGATGTTATGGAAGCTAGATAATATGTTGAAAGACTTCATTGGAGATCAGTTTACAATAAAATCAAGATACAATGTATTATGATACTTGAGGGTAATATATTGAGCTAATGTTCGAATTAATCATGAAAGAATCAAATACACTAATGTTATATATCACTTCATCTATCTCATCAAGCCAATTCCTTAATGTTATATATCACTAATGTTATATATCACTTCCTAAAAGACTAAATCTAAACTTGTGATTCAGAATTATATTTGGTTTGATATCTTTTATAATTCCTATTTTTAGGGACTGCAACATAGTTTTATTATTAAATGTTTTCTATCATTTATAAAGGAGTGTTTATATAAAATTTTAGGGTTTGGGTCATTGATATATATAATATAAATAGCTTAACATGCCAACCGCATTGCCATAAAAAATATTGATAACAATGTCTATTGCAATATCCATTTATACGCAGCTTTCTTATCTTAACTACCGTTTGTTCTAAACAATCGATAAAACATAAATTTTGACAGATCATAATCATAATTGCATACCCAGGTGACCTGTTCTGTCGCAAAATCTAGCTTTCAATATTTCCATTTCCAACTCAGCATGTGGTTCTAATTACTGTGATTCAACTTCCGGATATCATGATTTAATTAATTTTAATTGGCTCCCGTCAAAATATAGTAGTACACCAACCAAACTTGAAGTGGAGTTATAAATAATTCAGATCTTGAATCTGAATTGTTAGATATTTTTTTTTCGCTATGAGTCTCAGTCGTGCGTGATTGGTAAAGATTAATTGCAAGGAGCGAAGTTTCGAAAATCGTTGTTGCAATCAAATATATTTTACGGGGTGGAGCCAAGACGGTGATAGGTGGAGGAGAGAGATCGAGGTCGCCTTCACCTCCATAGGAATAATTTAAAATAATAAAAAAATATGAAAGTGATTATATATGTAGGAAAATGCTCAAGGAGATGTTAAAGGGATGAAATTTTCTGTAAAACCTCAAGATCGATAGCAAGCATTAAATAATGTTCACAACCCTTTTGGACCGATAATTAAGTAGAACAAATAAAGGTTCAGATCCCGTCGATCGTCACATCTGTTGCTGCCTTAACTCACGGCAGGAAGGTTGGTAATGCATGGTGCCCACAGGCACTCGTCATCGTCCGCTCACAACACAAATAAGTGTTAAAATTACATACGTTTCTCTCCAGGCCACCAACGTAAGATCCAGGCGAGCCACATGTATGCGGTACTATACAAGGGATATTCGATCACAGATGGATCTCCCCGCAGCCGGTGAATCTTCTGAATGTCGTATATTAACAACAACAAGGGTCTGCTTGCATTCTAACATATTTGCACACATAAGGATCACAGACAAACATGCATGTGTCCCTAGCTAATTCTGAGGCATGAAACCTTAGATCCCTAGATAGATGTTTACACAACGGTGCTACTGTTCCTGTTGTTTTCCTTCACTAACAGTTTATTGTCGAGATGAGTCGTTCAGAACGAAGCGGTAAGCTCCGGAAAGGAGCATGGACTGCCGAGGAGGACATGCTACTCAGGAAGTGCGTCGAAAAGTACGGCGAAGGCAAGTGGCGCTATGTACCAGAAAGATCAGGTAAAAAAAAAAAAGAAAGAAAGATACATATTATCTTGTTTCTAGGTAGTAGAAAGGATTTAAAGTTGATAGTATATAGTCTCAGGATTTATGAATTTCTTTTTGTCTGTGGATTTCGTTCCGATATTTAGGCCTGAGGAGATGCCGGAAAAGCTGCCGGCTGCGTTGGCTGAATTATCTGTGCCCTCGGATCAACAGGGAGAAATTCTCAGACGAGGAAGATGACCTCATCATTAGGCTCCACAAGATTTTGGGCAATAGGTATACACTTGCACATTCCAAATTAGCTGTTTTATAATCAAATTTGATTAGCTCTAGATTCAATTATTGTTTTCATAAATAAGTCTGTTTTTCTCTCCCCTCGAGAATTAGTTAGATGCTAATAATTTATAAGTGGTGAGTTTTCTTTTATCATAATAAATAAAAGCAATTAATTAAATGAAAGGTGGCTTGATAATTTCCTATTTTGATTTTATGTTTAAAAGAAAAACGAAATATAATATGTCAGGAGAAATACTAACGGAAACTAGCTACGAACTGAATTCTGGCTTTAAAACATTATATTAAATAAATAATAATTTTTAGTTAGTATGGTAGGCCATAGACTCAGATTGATTAAAGGTGGCGTGGTTTATGAAAATGAATTAAACTTGTCAAAGGGCAAAAGAATGGGCCTGTATGTTGCAATGCCATAATATATATGTTAATATGTTGAAGTATATTTACATATATCTACTAACCTTTAATATACGAAAGCAAGGAGACAAGCGTCTTTTCAATCTAGATATCTGCCTATCATCTGTAAGGACACAACAACAAGAACCAATCCTTGAACATCAAAAGGTTGTCATTCTCTACGGCTTCCTGTGGGCTTGAGGCAATTCCAGCAGGTCAATGCTCAATCACTTAATGATAGCATATGGGGTTGCTGTAAATCTACTCCTGGAATAGTGAATAAATGTATCCCAATTTCTCACATTACATGTCTAAGATGAAAGCGACTCAATCCAAATCAACTTGTACGTACTCCTCACTGCTCCAATGTCTGTAAATCAACCAATTTGTCATGATCATTCAATGTGATGAACGTGTCGAACCTAACCATTTTTTCTTAATTATTCCTAGATGTGCCTGCAAAGTTTGGTCAAGAAGTAATTACTTATATATGTACATGGTTAGTACTTATGTCAGTAACTACTTACTTGCATGATAAACAATGCAATCATGCATGCTGCAGGTGGTCACTCATTGCCGGCCGACTTCCCGGAAGGACAGCCAATGATGTCAAAAACTACTGGAATTCTCACTTGAGCAAGAAAGTACGTATGATGACAAAGAAGACCAAGGTGGATCAGGTCACCAGTACTACTGTTCAAATCGTCAGACCTCAGCCCAAAAGGGTTCCTTTAAATTGGACTGCGTCCTCTTCACGGTCACAGGAGGAGACAGTATGCAGAGGCCAAATAACAAACAAGCCATGCAACTTGGGCCCGGCCACAAGTGGCATTCCAGAGGATGATCTTGCATGGATAAGCAACATGATCCATGGAGGGGAGGAACATTTGGACATGAGAACTTGGCTTGGGTTTGATGAACCTGACAAGGACGGAGAAGAAGAAGAGGACCAAGAAGGATTGTCGTTTGGGAGGACAGAAGAATGGGATGCTTTGAAAGAATGGGAAGATTTGCTGAGGGAATCCACTGCAGCAGCATGAGTTCATTGCAAAAGACTTTTCAGACAAAGAAAAGGCTTTTTGCAACTGGAGTTAATTAGCCAATTAGTAGTGTCGATAATATATGGACATCTTTGAATTATTACTTGAGTCGATCAATTGTTCAAATGATTCATACCTGTTTGTATTGTTTGTATCAAGTATTAGAATTGGTTTTCTTGTATTTTCTAAACTGTTTTTTGTACTTGGATAAATAAAATAGTTCTCATATTTCATAGATATAGATGAAAGAAAAAATATTTACAATTTAAAAGAGGTAAGAAGAAATAACTCCAGTTGATCATTGTGTATACAATTATTTATTCAGTTTTTTACCCAATAAAACGATGTATTTAGTTCTTTTATTAAAGATAATCTTGCGTACATACAAGCATTTTTTGACGAATTTTATGAAATAAAGTATTGTGATTATATTATATTCTAATGAAATTGACCTTTTAAGAGTTAATTTGGAATTGTCTTTTGTTTTCTCGAAACCCTTACCGCTCATTATTAGATCAATCAGTTACTTTCTAAGAGCGAACTATATGGGTATTTTCATCTATCATGTTGTAAGGCATATATGCACTAGTGTAGTACACAACAAAAATAGTTTAAGGTATACTCCCTGAAACAATATCTTAAGTAGTTCTTGGAATCCAAATACTAGATTTTTAGAGAAGAATTAAACTTTTATTTGTTTAGCACAAATTGATTAGGTTTTAAGAAAATAAGCTAAACCTTTGAAAAGGATACCTCGCATGGGATAACATTTAAGAAAATAGGATACTTTTTTCAATTAATCGTATTTATATATAAGATTAAGTGGTGTCTATTAGAAAAATATCACTCTTTTCAAAAGAATAAATTATTCTTTCATTCTTTCTCAACTGATAAGAAATGTAAGAAAATTAGAAAAACTTATTTTGATCATACATTTTTTTTCTCAAAAAAATAAACCTAATATCATAAGGGCTTTACTTAAAACTGGTCGCATTAGTATAAATTAATTTAGATGCATGCATTTGTTAACCATTTTATTAGCTTTTAAAATTAGTCAAATTTAATACATAGAAAATAAAATTAAATATAATTACATCATGAGATCATTTATTTATTTCTTGACCAGTTGGATCAACTTTAACTTTTGAAAAGGAATAAAAAAAATATTAGCATGTATATACAAATTATGATTGCAATGTCCTTGCATGTGTTTTGAGCTCTTAATTCATTAGCAGTTTTGATTCGATAACTTAAAATGCAAACAAAATACGTCATCTCATCAAAGTGATGCCGTTGCAAGGGGCCTAGTGTGTGCATACACGATTGTATGCATAGTTCGTCTAATTTAACACATTCATATGTTTAGTGTTAAGGTAACATCCTCAATTTCACATCTCATCATGTGACAAAATATAAATTTGAAAAGACTACGATAGTACTTCTTGGACTTGACTTTGACTAAAAGATTGATCAATAATATATGAAAGCAATAACTTTAAAATAAAATCTAATAAAATAGTCTAGCAAGATGAATCATCATTTTACATTGTTTGATAAAAGAAAAAGCATAACTAGTAAAATTCTGTAAAACTAATTTGACTAGGTTAGACTTCTATCATGTGCAAGTCATCATCACGATCATTTTCATCACTAGTGTCATCACCTATCAATTGCAATCATCGCTTGTAGGATCAAAAATAGGGAAAACGATATCTCATGAGCTATAAAGCTCAATATGTAAATGAAATGCAATAGGAAAAAAATATATAAAGACATGATAAAAAATCAATTAACAATAATGATATTTCTTCTTTACCTCTTTATCTTTTCATTACCTATTTTCAGTTGTAACAATCTCAGTAACAATTCAATTGTAGAAACTTTAATTTCATTGTTGCGAAGTAAACCCAATTAATTTATGTTCAATAGGTTCAAATTCAATTTAATTTTTACTTAAGATCTATTATTCTTTGTTTAATTATAACAATAAATTGTGAGCCTTTAACAATCATGAAGGTCATTGATTTTATTCTTGGTACCCATGAAGGCTAGATTGGCTTGAAATTTAATTGAATATGAGGGAATGCAGTTATCATTATCCCTAGATAAATCTATAACAGTGCAGATGTAATATCTCAGATTTTTTAAAATAAAAATAAAATAAAAATAAAGAGGAGATAGATAGGATAAGGAAAGATATAGTTGGTTAAGATTAGGATAAGAGTTTGAATTGAAATCAAATTGCTATATTTCTTATCAATTAAATATTTCTAATCCTATGTTGACTATTTTAAAAGAATCCTAATCATATGAAATATTATCTTATGGAATTATAATCAAATACAAAGTTATTCTTGAGAGTCCGAATTGTATTCAAACTCCATCTAGGGATAAATTTCTCTTCCCTATAAATAGGACACAACCCCTCTTCTCTCATCCCATAATTTTCTCTATCTCTCTCTCTCTCTCTCTCTCTCTCTCTCTCTCTCTCTCTCCCTCTTTCTTCTCTCTCCTCACAGGGTTAGATCAACATGGAGTAGGAGATCAATGACAAGGAAGAAGATAGGTTGGCTACAGAGGACGGTATGTAATTGTGATTATATTTAAGATTTTAGGTATGTAAATGGCGGATTCTCTTCCCTTAGAATAGATCTCCATGATAGATCGATGTATGCTAGGTCTTCTATTGATATTATTGACAGATTTTATGTGATCATCTCGTGCTATAATTCTGGTTTAACTCCCATAACGAATCCATGATGTTCTGCCCTAGAAAAGTTTCTTGACATGATAGATTGATTAGGGAGATTCGTTCATAATAATTATATGTTTATAATGTTGATGTTAAGGCCAAAACCTGGAGAAATATGTAGTGTTAAAGATTTCCATATATTAGTGCAACTTTAGGAAGAAATCTCGGATGGATTCGGAGGTGAAAAAGGGAGACGTTCGCCAGGAAAATTCCCGTCACGGCCGTGATGGACGTATCACGGGCCGTGACGAAGAAGGCGTGGCGGCGCGGGCGGATTTTCGCCAGGAATTCCCCGTCACGGGTCGTGACATACTTGTCACGGGCCGTGACGGAGGTAATCAAGGACGGCGGTCAGACGGGATTCACCCAGAACCCCCGTCACGGCCGTGATGACCATTTCACGGGCCGTGACGGAGGTGATCACGCCCGTAACCATCTGGTTACGGGGCTGTAACGATGATGTCGCCCAGGCACGGCCGTGACAACTTCGTCACGGGCCGTGATGTGAAGGGTTCCACGATCACGGATATCGCGAGCCGTAACCATGAAGTGCACTGTCTTATCACGGCCGTGACAACCCCGTCACGGGCCGTTACCCTACTGTCGACCATTGCTTAAATCACGACCGTGACAGTCGGAACATTGTTCAATCACGGCCGTGACCATTCATCACGGGCCGTGATACAACAGTCACGGGTCGTGACAGTCCTGTCACGGGTCGTGACAGTCCTGTCACGGGCCGTGACAGATGTTACCAGAGTCAATTATTGCCCTAAAGATAGTTTAATTTTCATGATGACAGTGATTGTATTTATTGATTGAATATGAATTGATGAACGGTGTAGGTTTAGGTATCTTTAAACGATAACCTAACTCAAGATAGGATTTAAAAGTTGAATTGATTGTGATTGAACTTGACCTTGAAGAGGAGGACCCCCTCGGCTATTGCGTCCCTTAGGGGACTATTGTTATTGCGTTCCTTCGGGAACTATTGCGTCCCTTCTCCAGGGGACTATTGCGTTCCTTCGGGAACTATTGTATGGACATGGAGACTTGGCCAGAGAGAGGCCCACATCGGCACCGAGGGGATAATCCGAATCTTCTTGCATTGTAAAGGCTCACATTGATTGATATTGAATGTTTCATATAAGACAAGATAAATAGAGAATGATATTGATGATGGCTTAAGTATATTGAAAGGAAAGTATATGGACATCGCCAGCTGAGACATGAATTGCTACTTTCGCCATCTATGGATTATTGACAATTGAAAGATAAGAAATTGTTCCTATTGATTGTTATTGGATATTGATATTGAAAGGTTAAACTAAAGGCCAAAGGTAAAGAACGACCCTATTGAGATATTGTTAATTGTCAACTAATGTTTTCTTTACATATTGACTATCTTATTTATGATCATTTACATACTGAGTGTCAAAACTCACGGGAGGTTCATCTCCCCTACGAATTCAATTTTGTAGGCAAATATGTTCATATAGATGGTGATGGCGCAGCGATAGCGTGATGGTGTTCGTGATGGATGGCTTGCACATGGCATAGGTCCTGGTCATAGATTGAGGATTGGCTTCCGTATTGACATGTACTTAGTGTTGATCAGTGGATTGGTCAAATGAAAGTCACTGATGTATGACGGTAGCGTCTCCAAAGTCAAGATTCTTGCCAGGTGGCAAGGTTTGGTTTTGGGGGCGTTATAACAGTCTTAGAGAATGCCAATTATAGATGTCCTTGAAGGAACCCCTATCAGTTTAGTCCCAACAAGAACACATTAATAGTTGTTATACAATAGTAACTATTATTCCCGAAGGAACCCAATTGAATCAGTAGGAATTTTCTTGCAGGTATTTCTAAAGGAACCCAATTAACAATTGAACCAATAGGAACTTGTTTGCACTTATTCATGAAGGAACCTCATTGAACCAATAGAAACTTATTTTACCATTGTCCCTAAAGGAATCCAATTCCCCCACGACAAGGGGCCAATTCATCCTCTTCATGTCCAATTCATTCACATGCAATAATTTTTTTTAATTCATATTATCATGCACATATAGGTTTAACTTCATGCACATAGCAATAAATTAACAATCAATTTCCTGGTGAGGGGAACATTGCCCGTGTCTGCATGGACACTGTCCATTTCCTTTTTCGACATGGCCCGCATCGAGATCAAACACAAACCGTATCGTTCATTCGATCTGGGTTTCAAAAGTTTGCTCCATGTCAATTAGGGCACGACCGTGTTGAGTAACACGGTCGGTGTCTTGGGCAAAATGACCTGCATTGAGTAACATAGTGCGGCCCGCGTTCAATGAGCACACAGACCATTTCCTGGGAGTTGATTTCTTATTGCGATGTCGTTGGCGAACACGTGCCCTTCCTAGGGCGTGTCCTTCTCTGTAGAGGCGAACACGACCCGTGTCGAAGATGAACACGGTTCGTGTCACGGTAGTCGAGTTGATTGACTCAGGTATATTGACGAACATGGCCAGCTTCAAGAGGCGACACAGTCCACTTTCGGCATTCTGATGTCTTCCCGTGAGACACGATCGATGACACGGTCGCTCTTACCTGTGAACACGGCCGACATTATGATGCATTGCCTTTTTTACATACGAACACAGTCCATTTCCTTGGGAACACAGTCCACATTCGTTCACTGATTATTTTAGGTTGTCTCCATCTCTTTCACTCTGTTGATCAATTATGATAACACTTATAACAATTATATTGTAACATATATATATATATATATATATATATATATATATATGTATGTATGTATGTATGATAATCCCTAAGGTTGATCCTCCCAGTTACATACCTTGGTATGGAGTTCAATAATCCTTCTTCTCTTCCTCAATTTGTGTTCCTTGCCCTCATATGTCTTCCCCTTCCTTTAGTCCTCTAGGAGAGAGAGAGAGAGAGAGAGAGAGAGAGAGAGAGAGAGAGAGAGAGAGAGAGAGAGAGATTCAAGTGCTTATGGCTTGGGAGAGAGATTAGAAGGCCCTCCCACCTTTAATCTCCTTAATTATATAAAGGTTTATTAGACATAATTCCAGTCAAAGTTAACTTAATATGTCCCATCTCACTTATGATTAGGAGTTCTTTACACTACAACAAAATGCCCATATAAGGAACAATTAATTGTGTCTTTAAAAGTTTAAGTGTTCATATTTAAGAATGCTTTTTATTGTGTTGTCTTTCTTATGAAACTATAAAATCGCAACTTAACTTTTCATTTTAAATATTTAAAATTGATAATATATTAAAATTAATTAGTATAGTTGTTTGTTAGTAAAAAAAAGAATATATGTTAGTTACTCCCATAATTGGTTTATTGTTAATAAATATGTTAATATCTTTCTAAATAAAAAATCATGGCTTCTATCTTAATCATCTTCCATTTTAATAGAGTCATCGCAGAGCTATCTCCCTACTCCCTCGAGCCAAAGCAAATATCAATCCACGGTCATTCTAAAATATTGATGAGGAGATCTACGAGCACCCTTGAGCAGAAGCGTCATTCAAAAGTGTGTGCCTACAAGCAAACACCAACAATTAAGGATCATTAGAGTGATGTCTTTACTCATAGGTGTGCTCTCATGGGCGCACATTTGCCCGGGTCATCCTAGAGTAAAGCACCCATTTTTAATGCCCTAATTTTTTAGTTACTATTCTTATTGTTAAAATATACTTATTTTTTAATTCTTGCTAGAGTTGTAATACAAATATTGAATGAATAACATTTTGCATCTTTGTTTCTTAAAATACAATCTTCTATGATGCAAGGGAAGAAAAGAAAGAAAGTTGCTTATTCTCAATAATTGATTGGTCTAATCTCTCCAACAAAAAAGCAAGGTAATATTATCAATTTAAAACATTTGAGTAACTTATTTGAAATTATTCTTGAGATTATTAGAATGTCACCAAGTCATCATTTATGATTCATTTTCTTATTGGAATTGTATTATTCACTAAATTTTTATGTTTCCAGCTATTTTTATTATAATGCAGATTTTAAGAAGTTTGATCATAGGTATCGAAGATAAATGATCAATTTGACAAAGTCAGTGATTAATTTTAAGAAAATTTTACAATATTTATAATTATACATTAATTTTTTTTACAAATTTATCATTATATGACACAGGATGGACATGCAAAAAGGATAGGCATGTACCAAGTATTGATCATTGAATATGGATTATTTTAATCTCTTTATACAATTAAGTTCAGATGTTACAAGTTCTTAAACTTGTGCAATGTCAATATATGTGAAATGGAGATTGTAACTTATTTTTTATGGACATTGAGAATTTCTATAATTAATAATAATTTTATTTAATGTGGTGTGTTGTGATTAAAATTTTCATATATTTTAATAAACTTTAACATTTATGATAACAAAATATTGACAAATTAATATCGTTATCTTCATGAAGGTCCTTAACTTGTCAACAATTGTCAAATTGCATATAATCACTTCCTTCAAAATAAATGAATGATAAAAAAAGAGATGTAAGTTAACTACTTTTCTTAAATAATGATAGTGCCTAAGGGGATGATTCATTGCTGATGCTATTTACAAAATCCCAAAATTTTTAACATGAAGATAAACACTTTTGAAACCGTAGGTAAGTTTGATTAAGACGCTATAACTAATATAAAAAGAAATGTCCTTAGCTTGAGAGATTGATGTAAATTGTGTCTTTACGTTGGGGATGCAAGTGACTGATGCATAATTCGTCTTTAACTTAACAACACTAAATAAAGATGAAATGATAGTGTCTTGATATTAGAGACACATGTTGCAAGAATAAGGACACTTTTAAAAGTGTAGGTAAGTTGATTAGGAACACATAACATGCGTCCTTAACATTAACAAGTTGTGTCCTTAACAACCAATTTTCTTGTAGTGTTACTACTAGTTTGGATATGATTAGGATATTAATTTAATTTTGACTCTAATCCTTCTCCCAATCCTAATTATATTATACCTTATCTTACTTTATCTTTCCTTTTTACCCCTTTTAATATTTAATTATTTTAATATCATGAAATTTCTGGGTGTTACATAATAACCACCTTAAAAATAAAATCGTCCTCGAATTCGGTCACACCCTTTATTTGTTTGTTCTCTTTCAATCAGTGAGACGTCTTGAATTCATCTGCATTTACAATAAGCAAGGAGACATTAAATAATAACTTTCCTATCGACAACCTCCTTAGGACTTTACCTATACTTTTCTTTACCGGCACTATATTGTTCGTGATGCTTGCACATGGACTATTCATTTAGAGATAGCTAAGAAGTGTATCTCGTTAGGCTCTAATACCTTACTGTAACACCCCCATATTCACACTCTGCCACGTGGCAGAATATAAAATTGGAGACGCTATAATAATACTTTTTTGACTTGACTTTGACCAAAAGATTTGCCAACAATATGCGGAAGCAATAACTTTAAAATAAAACCCAATAAAATAGTCTAGCAAAATGAATCATCCTTTTACATGATTTGATAAAAGAAAAGGCATAATTAATAAAACTTTATAAAACTAATTTGACTCATACTAAACTTCTATCATGTGCAAGTCATCATCACGATCATTTGCATCACTAGTGCCATCACATATCAATTGCAATCATCTCCTACAGGATCAAAAGCAGGGGAAATAATATCTCATTAGCTATAAAGCTTAATATGTAAAGGAAATGCGATAGCAAAAATATACATATAAATATGATAAAGATCAATTAACAATAATACTATTTCTCCTTTATCCTTTATCTTTTCATTATCTATTTTCAGTTATAATAATCTCAGTAACAATTCAATTGTAAGAATCTCAATTGCATTGCTTTGAAGCAAAATCCAATAAATCTATGTTCAATAGGTTCAAGTCCAATTCAATTTTTTTTACTTAAGATCCATTATTCTCTGTTCAATTATAAAAATCAATTGTGAGCCTTTAACAATGTTGAAGGTCATTGGTTTTACTCCCGGTGCTCATGAAGGCTAGCTAGGCTTGAAATTCAATTGAACCTGAGGGAATGCAGTTACCATTGTCCTTGGATAAATCGATAAAAGTTAATCTTAGAGAATGCCAATTATAGATTTCATTGAAGGAACTCGTACTAGTTTAGTCCCCAGGATCTCATTAATAGTCGTTATACAATAGTAACCATTGTTCCCGAAGGAACCCACCATTAGGGAACCCTCTTGCAGGTATTCCTAAAAGAACACAATTAACAATTGAATCAGTAGGAACTCGTTTTCTCTTATTCCTAAAGGAACCCCATTGAATCAGTAGGGACATGTTTTTATCATTGTCCCTAAAGGAACCCAATTCCCCCACAGCAAGGGGTCAATTCACCGGGAACCAATTCATCCTCTTCATGTCCAATTCAATCACATGCAATGATTCTTTTAATTTTGATTATCATGCACATCTAGGTTTAACTTCATGCACATAGTGATAAATTAACAATCAATTTCCTGGTGAGGAGAACACGACCAGCATCTGCACGAACATAGTCCATTTTCTTGTCTGACGCGGCCCGCGTCCGCATGGACATGGTCTGTTTCCTTTTCTGACATGTCCCACGTCGAGATCAAACATGGTCTGCATCGTTCATTCGATTTGGGTTTCAACAATTCGCTCTGTGTCAATTAGGGCGCACCTGAATTGAGTAACACAACCAATGTCTTGGGAAAAATGGCTTGCATTGAGTAACACGGCGCGATACGTATTCAACGAGCACACAAACTATTTCTTGGAGGTTGATTTCCTATTGCAACGTCATTGGCGAACACGTGTCCTTCCTAGGGCACGTCCATCTCTATAATGGAGAACATGACCCATGTTGAAGAGCACAGCAGTCCGTGTCGTGGTAAGATTGACTCTGGTACAATAAGGACCACGACCCCCGTCAAGAGGCGATGCAGTATGTTTTCGGCGTTCATGGCCGATGACAAAGTCGTTCTTACCTGTGAAACCAGATGGACGTTATGATGCACTATCGTTTCTTACCTGCGAACACGGTTCATTTCCTTGGGGACACGATCCACGTTCAC
>LTAE01012151.1:0-14236 GCA_001647135.1 Pontederia paniculata | reverse complement strand
GACCGAAGACTAATAATACTACCTGAGGACGACCGACGGATCAAAGGCGGGCGACCGAAGATTAACTACCTGAGGACGACCGACGGATCAAAGGCGGACGACCGAAGACTAACAATAGTATAAATAGTAGGAAATGTAATTATTGAGATTGATTTGAAACGAAAAATATTTGATTCCACAATTCAATCCATTTTTTATCTCTGTGAAGGGTGTTGATATTTTAACAGTCAAACTATATTTTAAATCGAGATTTCTCTTTACGATCATTGTGCATAATTATTAGTACCGTCGAATTTAATTATTTTGAGGGACTGATGATTTATACAATTTCAAAAGTAAAATTAATAAAATTTAATCCTCATTTAAATGGTCATGCTTTTGAAATCAATTCATTTTGATAAAATATTTTTTAAATGAATTAAAAAAGTAAATTGTGTTTTTAATGTGCTTTGATAAAGAAGGTGGCCTGAAAGCAAATTAAGATGACTTTGTGAGAACAAATAAATTGTCATACTAAAATGAATAGTCTACTTCTTTGCAAAATTTACATTATTTTTCTAACCTTGACCGACCATTTTTTAGTTACTGACCATTAAAAAATACTTTTCATCGAAATAAATAAATGAAGTCTAAATCATCCTTCAGAATTTAACTCGCTTGTCATCTCAATCAACTATGATTATAATTCAAATTTGGTTCTTGAATGGTTAGCGCATAAAAGCAGAAAAAGAAATGTCCCATGCATTCGGATAAACTTTGGTCGTATCTTGTTTGAATTATGGAAAATCGGACACGTCATAAGGCCAGGTCATGGTTTGCTCTGCCAGGACGTTTACGTTGTTATTTGTTTTTCTTTAATTGACTTAGTATTTTGTATGATAACAAATATCATTTTTTTAATCATTAAAGTTTTTGTTTTAGAAAATGTCATATTATATTTTTAACATTTAATAATTATTAAAATATTAAGATTTAAATATTAATCTCGAGCGTTTAACTCGGATCAAGAGCTTTTTTATATCACGAGTAACCATCATATTTTTCAACATGGGTATCCTATTTAAATATGATACATCGTGTATCATATCTTATGAAATGTTAAATAAGTTAAAAATAAATTTTATTTAAATTTTATATTTATTATTTATTTTTATCAATCATATATATCAAAATAAATGGTCCCAAATAATAGAAGATACCGTGTACCCTATACCCTTTCATATTATTATTATTTTAGGTAGGGTACACCGTTAATCCTTTCAACATTGCACTTTCAACCTTTGAAAGTCCATCACTTCTTATTTGGTAAATTTTAATATGCGAATAAACTAAATAATAATATTTTGTACGTCTAATATTTCATTTGTTGTCATAAGATATGAAAATATATTTATAATGAATAAATAAATAAATAAATAAATAATTGATTAATTAATTAAATTATTATTATTAATAAATTAGAATTTTAATTATTTTATAATTATTTGAGTTATGACTGTTTTAAAATAGTTGTTATTTTCATGCATTTTTCTTATTTTTTTCTAGCAAGGATAATCACAAAAGAAATTTATTTTTTTCTTAAATTACTTGAATTAGGATTCTTTTAAATATTTTTTTTCTTAAATGTGTGTGCGCGTGTGGTAGAGTATATAGATATATGTAAATGTAGATAAATTAATTAGTTCAACATATTGTTTGGATAAATGATATACTTTCTCCGTTTAACATAATCTCGATATACTATTTTTATAATACATGACATTAATATATATCTTTGGCTATTTTTTGTAGTTATAAAGTTATTTTATTTCGGATCTGGTAATGATTATAATAAATATTTTATCTATAATTTTTATTTTTTAAGAAAAGAATTCCAATTAGATTTTCTTATTTAGCTTTTTGGTAAACTTTACTAGCAAAAACAATTCAGAAAATAATGATAAAGTTTAAACTTAATTTATTTTAATAATTATATATAATCCATTTTATATCATTATATATAATTTATTTAGTTTTTCTTAATGTACTTGAATTAGGACTTTTTTTAAAAAATATGACTATCTTGCTCTTTTCAAGGAAAATAATTAGATATTTGGTTTTTATAAGTATATTTTTTTATTTGTATGGTTCTCAGAAAAAAAGTACAAAACTAATAATAAATTAGAATTTTATTTTTTCTTGATTTACTTGAGTTAGGAAGTTTTTCAAATAATTGTTATTTCCTTACATTTTTAATTTGTTCCAGGGATATAGTAAATCCAAGGATAATAATAGCATAATTTTATTTTCAAAATTTATTTGAATTTGGACTATTTTTAAAATGATTACTTAATACATATATATATATATATATATGTTCAAAATAAATATAAAATAACAATATAATAAGATATCTAAAATAATTATATGAGTTATTTTTTTTATCCGAAAACTATAACTTGTTTTTTAAGACTTCATTCCAATTTTAACTTTTTTTTTACTATTTAATCATAAGCCTTAAAGTAGGGATAAGCACGACCTGAACAATTGGATTGTTCTATTTCAAATCAACATGATTTTTCATATTTTTTCGGGATCAATTATTATCATGTCGAGATCGAGACATAGTTCAAAAAATCGGGTTTAATTAGGGTCAATATCAAATATATTAAATAACCAGTTCACCAGACTTGAATTCTAGTACAATAAAAATAATAATATTCATATCATATATTCAATTATTGTCATATTTCGATAAATATATATTCAAATTATTTGAGTAAAGTAAATTAACTTATTAGATTTGGTGATATCAAATGTTTGGTGCGTTTAATTTAATTGTACACATTCTAAACATGATCAAATATTTGTATATTTCAATGTTTAGATAATTTTAGAAAAAGTAACTTCAAATGGTCGAAAGATTTCGATCTAATTTTTAATTCAAATTGATAAGATTCAATTTCGATTTCGATTGTAATTTGACCGAAAATAAGAGTTGGGTGCTCTTTCCCTATATCGAAATCAGGATGATCTCTTTCCATATTCAAGGTTCAGGTCAAAAGTATCAAAGATAACTTTCTTATTATATGTGAGTCAATAGTGCACCTGTTTTCAGCTCGTCATGATTTGTATAAAATAAAAGACGAAGGTGCTCCCCATTTGTATTAAACTTATTATGCTAACTAGTATTATTAGCATATTCTAATAAAAGTTATCTAGATTAATAATAATAAATTGTTTTAATAGGCACTGAAATGAATTAGTAATTATTAATTATTGCATATATATTCAACCTATGCTTTTTTTTTTCTTAGATTCCTATTCACCAAGGTCTAACAATTTTTTTTTTTTTGCTATTGGCTTCCCAAATAAACTTTACGGCCTTCATCATTTCCTATCGTCTCAAACATACTTATTATAATAATAAGAAATCCTTGAAAATTAATAAATTAAATTTTGACATATAAGTTTTTTAATGTATTAATATCAGTCAAGCGAGGCCTTACTAATTTGTCAAAGCCTAACATCTACGCCTATGACAGGTCAAATGCTAGGCCCAAAACTTTTTATTCTATGAACAGTTCCAAGACCTAATGCCTGCATGCCAAACCAACTATACACATCAAACTCATAGAAATAATAAAATATCAAAGAAATGTCTTAAAGATGATTAAGGAACATTAGGAAAGAAAATTGATATAATTCCATTTTTTGTTTGTTCTATCTATTTTCTTAATTCTATGTTGATATTATCACTTTGTAGAATAGAGAAATATATCGCTCAATGCCCCAAAAGTTGTAGACTTTTTTGTTAGATTAATAGCAATAGGTCCTCTGGATCTTCATACATAATAATATACATACATGAAGATGACACATGAGAAACCACATCAGTACAGTTGTAACTTGTAGGCCTTCTTTAATATATCTGATGTGTCCAACATTTGCACTATAGTAACAAAAGATATATAGATTGCTACATATCCAAACTTAGTTCAAACTTCCTGGACATTTATATTTTTTTCATGTGCAGGGTTCAACTTTTTGGCTCCTTTGGAGCATGTTCTGTCTTTGTTCTTCCTTCGAGACATCCACAGAGTTGCATAGTTCTGTCTTGTAAGAGTAAAACCTCGTCAACCACAAGAAGAAAGTAAAGTTTACGGCGCTAAGGATGGCAAGCAATGCGTAGTAATAGTCGAGATGTGAGGCATTCAGATTGTTACGTATCCACCCGTCGCCCCTCGCACTAGTGACATGAGAGACCAGTTTCAGGAGAAAGCTGCTGAGGAAGTTTCCGACGCCGTAAGCTGTCAAAGAGTACGAAGTTCCGAGACTCTTCATGCTCTCCGGAGCTTGATCGTAGAAGAATTCGATCTTTCCGACGACCGAAAAGGCGTCGGCGATGCCCATGAGCATGAACTGAGGAAGCAGTATGAAGATGCTGATTGGAACTTGGCCGCCTGTTTTATCCAGGCCATGAGCTCTTGCGACCCTCAGCCTCCTCCTCTCCACCAAGGATGCAGTCAACATTACTATGATGTGAAGAAATATCCCAACTCCAATTCTCTGAAGCAGCGTTATTCCCCTCGGATTCTTGGTCCAGCGGCGCATGACCTTGACGAAGCAACGATCGTAAAGAACGACCGAGACGAGCATGGATATGGTGATGAACGCCCCCAGGCTCGCTGGAGGAATCTGGAAATGTGGCCCCATGTGCCGCTGCAAAGTGGTGCCTTGCTTGATGAAGAGGGTGTTCCCCTGAGCGAGCAATGTGCAAGGGATGAACATGGCAACCAAAATCGGTACCAGTCGTAGAATTCGCTTGGTTTCTTCGACTTCTGTGACTGTGCACAGCGACCACATAGAGCTTGAGCCACTCCTCACTGCAGCTTTATTGAGGAACCTGCATTCATGCATGGCCAATGATGACATGATTCAGCTCAAGAACATATGAAGTTATGGTTTTTGGGACACAGAGTCCTGAAAGTATTTACAGACAACACAAACCTTATAGAATCAGTGGAATCCATTCTGAACTTTCCTTTCTTGGCATAAGCATCTAAATCAAGCTCATGGAGCTCCTTCGGCTCAGCAGGAACAGGAACTTGCCACTTCCTTACTGCAGACACTATGACCCTCGTCATCTTAGTAAATGCACTCCCTTGTGGTACCTTGTGCCTGTAATATCTGGTGCCCGAAAAGAAGATCAAAATGGAGATCACCAAGCCAAGTGTCGGAAGTCCGTAGCCCAACGTCCAGCCAACGTTGTCCTGTATGTAGACCAGAACTGTGTGGGCGAACAGGGTCCCCATGAAAATGCTGAACATCCACCAGTTGAAGAAGGAGAGCTTGTGCATCTTCTCCCTGGGATCAAACTCATCGAACTGATCGGCTCCAATTGTTGAGATGTTTGGCTTTGTCAGGCCATTGCCCAGTGCAAGCATGTACAGTGCCCCAAAGAACACACCAATTTGCAGAGCTGAAGCTGGATCACAATTCTTTGTGCTGCAGGACGTTGGCTTAAATGGTGAAACAGAGACTGCCAGTGTAAGTAAACACATACCCTGTGCAAAAGGAATGAAACCATGTGAAATTTGAAATTTGATCTCTGTAAAATGTAAATGATTCCAAACTTTGTACTGTAATCAAAACTTAAGCTTGTGCATAGTATATCTTTTCTTGTAAATTCCGGAGACTATTTTTTTTTTTGGGGTAAAACGGAGACTATTATTTAGACAAGGACATGTGTGTTCCAGTTTCACGAGTAATGTTGCTGTGACTTGATGCAAATGATTTCTAGGACTGTTTGCTAAATGTCACTTATGAGTCAAGAGTACAAAGTGTGAATTATTGTCCTGCCCAAGTTGTCGAGATATCGATTTATTTTTATGACTTAGGAAATAAGATCTAAATAATTTCTGGTCCAAAGACGCTGACCTACTGACAAGAGACCAGACATGACTGGATCAAATGTTCATAAATTGGGATAACTTGGAATTGCTTGCCAGCTTCTGTTATAAAGAGGGTCTATGCACAGTCAAGTTTTCAGACAACTTAGAATATATTATGTTATGAATCCAATCATTATTAGCATCATCATATTCTTTTGAATTAGATGCAATAAAAGACTACACCAAAGCTTACTTTACTGGCAAAGTGATCTTGTTAACATGCAAAAGGCATATTGATGAAGCAGCCTTCACACTGGATATGGTCAACCTGCAAATAGTTGAGTTGGGTTCCATGCCTTATAACTCCATATTAAATGCATTGTACTTATGAGGAATCCAACTCGCCTCACTTTTAAGTCAACTGTTCCCTACGATTTAAATGCCAAGGACCTCATCCTTGATGATCTTAATGAAATTTGAGACTTTTCTTTCCCCTAAAGTGTGCTGCATGCAACTATGTATCAGATTCATACTTGCTAAACTGAGATGCTATCTATCAGATTCATAGTTGATAAGATTCGCTTATGTAGTGTTTTCTGTTTTCTGTTCACTTTAACTGGACTTGCAAAATTTTAAGCTCTAAACTAATAAGCAGATAAAGTTTTAAACATTATATCAAGCAATATGGTGATATACACTTTGATCCTTTTCTTAGTTATATGGAATTACTTACCAGCAGGTAAATCGCAGATCCAATTGAGAAGGTCCAATATCGCCCAAGATAGGCATCTGCGAGGTATGCCCCAAGTATTGGAGTTAGGAACACAGTACCCACCCAATTGGTGACATTGTTGGCCGCGTCCACAGTGCCCTGATGCAGCTTGTAAGTCAAGTACAGCACCAAGTTTGATGATATCCCATAGAATGCCATCCTCTCAAACACCTCATACACTGCATATACATATATGCAAACAAAATCATGAAGAAAAACTTCTCATTGAGGACTCATTTCTGCTGCCAATATGCAAAAGAGATCTAAGTTGCTTTGTTCAAATTCTTAGGCAGGAATAAAATATTATATCTGTTAACAAATAAGCATTTTGCTGTCTCTGCATCAGAACAAAAGAAGCAGCAAAATGATGACTGCTGCATGCACAGGATAAATAAAAAAAAAACACTGGAAAAGCTCCAAAAGATGGCTTTTAAATTTAAGGATGTGTTATGTTGTGTGTGCATATTTACCAACAATGAAGGAGCAGGCAGTCCATCCTCCTCTCTTGGACCTGAGGACGGGGTTCCCTTTGAGGTCCACAGAGCCATCCATGGTGTACTCCTCCATTTGCCCATGCTCTGTGCTGCTGCAATCCGCCATTGCCAGCTTTTTGCTGAGCTTTCTTTTTTACTGTGCAGCTGGTTGTTCAGTCGAGTTGTGCTCGGCCAGCAAGAACTATCCATCACCATATATAGGACAATACGCGTGCGTAGTCACGTGACAATAATTGTCTTACCTGCCTCGTTGCCGGGTACTTATCAATGAGCACATGGTAATATACAAGAGCCATACAAAACTATTTTTATTAACATCTCTTTAACTATAATTTTTTTTCATATTTAAATTTAAATTATAAATTTATTAATTTCAATCCCCGAACTTATTTTGATTTATCAATCTAATTTTTTCATTAATTTTTATTTAAAATTCTATTAAATTATTTTTTAATAATTATAAAATATTATTTTTAAATAATAAAAAAAATTATAATTGAAGGGATGTTAATAAAAATAATCCTAAATTATAAGTACAAATACTTGTTACATTTGTAAATTCTCGAGTGTGTGAGTTCCATTTACTTGACTCCAAAATACTTTTTGAATTTTAAATATATATAAAGCCGAGGCTTCCGGTCAATTGTAAAGCTTCTATACATATTTTTTTCTTTTTTCTTATTTTTTTCAGATTTTTTATATCATCTCTCAATTGGCTTGCATACTCTTTATGATTATTCAATGCTAACAATTAACCGTTCTACATTAATGTTATAAACTTAGAATATAAAAAATCATTTTTTATTCATTTGAACTCACTAATTCAGGTCATTAAATAAGTCGTCTTCTTATAATGTTCATAAATAAATGGTCCAAAGTACTTATATATTACAAACGCAAAGAATATTATTCGTACATATTATAAATGAATCCTAACTCAAATTTCTATTAATTGGTCACCTAATCAACGATGTCAACTTTGAGAGGAAACGGATCATATTAGTTATAATGCGATTCATTAGCGCACGAGCCTATTCAAGACTAGAAAGCTTTTACAAATTATCAAATAATTAAGGCATATATATAATTTTTACTTAAAGAATCAATAATATTCATATAAATTACGAATTGAAATTATATGATAATTATAATAAGCTAACATGCGCAATATTAAAATGGCGTTAATACAGACGTGTTTACTATTTTTTATATAATACGAATTAAATGGATAATACAAGTCCATGCACATAAATTCATCATTACATTAAGATATCACATGTCATGTCATCATAAAAAATAAGCTGATTGATTTTTTAGTCAAAATCTAATCTTAAGAAAACTATCTATTTTGTGCGTGCAATTTTTTTATATATGTATTATCTTTTTTTTATCCTTCTTATCACTCTCTATAAAAAACCAGCCCAATAAAAAATATTCATAGCAGACGAAGTAGAGTTTTTTACATGCATGTTTGTACACTTCATAGATTTATTTGTTACTTTGAGCTCTTGGCATGCAATTATAGATTTTTTTTTACTTCAATTATATTAATTAGTCTATAGCAAAAGAACACGTCAACTTATATATGAATGAATTAAAATGGCTATTTATCGTAAATAGAAACATAACTCAACCCTCACCAGTTCACCTATATATAATATGTAAGTAAATTTAAATTGTGATAGAATGTGTCTATGGATTGCGTATTTTCTTAGTGTAATTCTCAATAGAGAAAAAAGTATTATGCAACACCCAATCAGTACCATTTCTTTTCCGGATCCATCATACTTATTAATATATAGCTAATTTGATATTTAGATAAACATGACGAAAATAGAGAATTTGAACTCGAAATTATTTATTCTCATCCTCTTAGGACATAATCTTGCTAATCAAATATATTTTGAATTCGTGTGAATTATAAGCCTGACTAATGTTTTGAATAGACCAAAAAAATGTAATATTAAAATCATGAGAGAATTTTAAGACGTAAATGCACAATGAGAATCATATCTAGAATTTAAAGTGGATAATTTTTTAATGAATCAAGGGTGTTAAACATATTTTAGTATATTTTCTGTAAAATGATTTAATATTAAAAAATTGAACTATAAAATAATTTTGAAAATAATGCGTAATTTTTCCGATAAAAAAATAATGTGTAATTTTATTCAAGAGAAAAAGAATGTGTAGCAAGTTTTTATACAAAGTGTTGACACATCATTATTGATGTTAATAATATTTGTATATTATTTTGCATAAAAAAATATTATTATTTTATAGTGCTATTAAAAATATGCTACACCTTCTTTAAATTCTATTCATACAACGTGAAATATTCTTTGCACATCTGGTTCCCATTCTATATTACGAGAAAGAATATACACTTGTAACAAATGTATGAAAAGTAGATTTCATGTGCGATATATTTACTCACCATCTTGTTTAAAAGATGACATAAAGATTGCAATCGTTAACTTTTGGAAGATGACAAGCACCAAATATTAATGGCTCGCCCTCGACGCGCATGCCGCATGGCATCACGAGTCAAACCCCTTCCTTCTCCTTTGGCACAATACGCGCCCGCCTACTGCGCCAAAATTGCCCACTCGCCCCCACCACGCGCGGCCCTTTTGTTTTCTCATCTCGTGGGACAAATGCCATCGACCCGCTCGACCTCCAAACACGTCATTCATCATTTGCTCATTTCGCCCCCTTTGCATCTCGTCACGTTTTTCGTCCTCCACCGGTTTGTAATGACAAGGGGGTTCACGAGTCGAATTAGATTGGACTATTCCATTCCATCGCAATTGCTTTTGTGGTAGATTTTTATGCACGCTCATGTCATATTTATAATAAGTCAATTTGTGTTTGATCGTACTCGTACTCATATGCCAATATCGTATTGCTACAATATTGTATCATATCGTGCCAAACTCACGATTTCGAATTGACTTTTTTTGAAATCGGTCTCGAGTTATTTTATTAGATGCATAAATAATTTTAGTTAATATTTTTCTAAAATAAGTTTACTAAAGTACTTTTTTAAAGGTTAAAAAAGCTTATTAAAAATTTTAAAGTAACTTTAAGATTTTATACATCCGATTAGTTCATTTAGAGAACCAAAAGATCGAGTCATAGAAGTTAACTCAGGACATATTTCGGAAAATTAGATGACACATGATAAGAACATATGTCAGATATCATTAACAGCAATGTATGCTCAAATTCGAATGTTGCAAGATACGGATCACGAGTAGTCGCCTCCCTGGATTAATAATTAAATCGATATTTCATTTTCATAGTATCGTTAATAATTCATCATAGATGTGTTGACGGACTTGACCATCCTAATTTTTTGATGTATAAATATATTCTGTATTGGACAATTGTCAAGTATAATTTATTAACCATACAGTAAAAAAATTAAATATTCTAAGAAGTTATGGGTTTAATCTTTATTGAAGTGACTTTTTAACTCTTAATTTATTATCTAAAGGTTTTTATTTAAAATATTTTGTTCTCTAACATTTCGTCCATGAAAGTATTAAAATTAAGAGCTTTGCTATTTTGTTCTCTAATATTTTGTTCTTTATTGAGATGGGAATCTATCCGGTGAGTGGAGTGCAAGAAGACCAAAAGTCCTTTAGATTGCGTGTGAAGGGAAGCAATTCGCCAAAAGTGGGTAGCAAATATTTTCTTCTCATGTCCGTGACGACTCTCGATCGTTATCCCACGCCAGAATAAGGACATACAATAATTATAACTAATGGTACCGATTACCAAATATATTTTTGTATGCAATCACTATTGCTTTTAGGACCATTTGATGTGGTTTCAAAAATTATTATTCCATAAATACAATAAAATTAGTATTCTAACTATTTTTTTTTTAAAAAATGAAGATGCTATAACAACAACATCTAGACATATGGACCTTATATGAATCGTCTTACTTATCTCTTCAATAATAAAATATCAAATTTACAATAAATATTAAATTATTATTAATAATTTTTTTATATTTATCACAGATTTAACATTGTATGGGTTAAAGATAAGTAATGTGGTGTTACTTATCTACATTAAATCCATTTTGAATAATTTTACTTATTTCATATAATAAATTCTATTTTTATTAAAATATAAGTATTCCCACTATAATTATTTTTTTTAAAATATCAATATTATCTTTACTATTTATTTTTTCTAAATTAATTTTACTTTTCACCCCTCAACTTTAACTTATTTTTATTTTACATCCTCAAATATACAATTAATCACTTAACCCCACAACTTTCGCATCACTCTCACTTTACCTGACATACTTAAAGTTTATTTATTTTTAATTATCCATCTATTTTTATCTTTATTTAATTTTAACTTTTAAATTTTAAAAAATAAAAAATTTAAAATTAAATGGGACACCTCTTCACCGTATATTCTTCGAAGATCATTTGAATTTTTATTTTTTAAAGTTAATTAAATTAAGTTAAATAAGGGTAAAAAGGTAAATATATTATAAGTTTTATGTAATTGGGTGGAAGCATTTGACAAATTGAGGAAAGGTAACTAGATAGTTTTAAAGTTTAGGAAATAAAGTGAAAATAAGTTATAATTGAAAAAAAAATGAAAAATATTCTTTTTTATAAATATTTGATGGAATAAGATAAAATAAAATCATATTATACTCGTAATTCTTTTATCAAACAACTTCTTCAAAATTAAGTATATATTAGTTCGAAGCGAATAAAGGTAAATCTCTCGTAACGTTAATAATTTTGATATTTAATCATATGTCCCACTAATTAAACGACTTGATATATTATAACATGTGTATGAAAAAAGGTAAGAGGAAAAAAGTATATAGGGAAGAAAAAAAATAATATGAGAAAGGTAAGAGGAAAAATATTCCCTCTTCAACAATCACATGCCCAAAAAAGTATATAGGGATCTTTTTTGCAAATATTTTCTAAAATATAGATTTTTCCAAAGTAATTTTTCTTATTTTAAAATTAATCACTTGCATTTTCAACTGTTCAAATATTTTTTTGCAAATGGTTAACATCTTTAGTTGTTCTATTATTTTATATTCTTCTTATGTGTTAATTTAAATAGCAATACAAAAAAGGCGCCAAGCTGGTGGCCCTTTTAAGCGGAGGGAATATTCTGTCTCAGCACAAACATATTTTTATTTTTATTGTTTAAGAGTAATTAAAAATGTAATTTAATAAGATATAGAAATAAAAAAACGAGTAGGAAAATATGAGTAAATTAAGAAAGAAATGCTTGTGACTAAAATTTGATTCAAATATCAAATCATAAATGAACATATATATTATATGAATATAAAAACAGATTTACGTTGAAAATATTATGGTTTACGAAAAAATCATTTATATATTTTAAAGAAAAAAAGCTTCTTCATTAGAATTTGTTTATTTTATCTTCACACCAATTTGATATCATAAAGTTGACCTTCAAGATTCCTGAAGGCAAAAAACTTTTCTTTTCGTACGAAGGGAGAAAGCCGAAAAAGCCTTATATAATTTGTGCCACGTTTCAATCGTTTTATTTCATTATATTTTTCATAAGATATATATGTGTGTGTGTAAAAAGGAAAAGAAGTTATTGGGCTGACTTGTCCCGTGTGGATTAATAATAATTAAATTTTGATTCACGGCTATATTGAAAGAAAAAATAGTCTGGATCAGTTGAATAAATATCCATGATATATATAGTCGGTGTCACATATTATATGCTGCCGTAAGGCTCAACATGTATGTATCGTGACATCCATTATGAATTCGCCCTTATTTTTTTTTTAGATTCACTTACACAAAGGGATCGGCAATGCTACTACAAGAAAGATAACTTGAAAAAAGATAAAATAATACCTAAATTATATGAACAAAAAATGAACTCGAGTAATGTTTTTAATTATATGATCATAATATAAGCTAGCTCGCCGATGTAAAGAACAACAACAACAACATCAATAATAATAATAATAATAATAATAATAATAATAATAATAATAATAATAATAATAATATAAACTTTTTTTTATAAAGAAAGTTATTTGGTGATTTAAAATTATTAATGCATGACTAATTAGATTAAAATAGTTGAAAGATTTTTGAAGAGAGATAAAAAAAGAAAAATAATTAACCATTATAAATGTTGAAGCTGATTTTAAAAGATAAGTGTTTATAAATAATTTTTTTTATAATAATAATATGTAGATAATATGAGATAATAAAATGATCGATAAATAATTTTTGTATGTTTATAAAGTTCACACATTTGGTAAGTAATACTTATTTGGTAAAAATATTAGAGAACTTAGAGTATAATGATAAATTGTATAATTCGATCAAATGACTTATAAATAAAAAATCTATAACTGGGGTCCTCTATTTATTATTTATCAATTATGATTGAATTGTGAGCACATAAAAAATATTAGTTACCAACACTTATATTTGCTAAAAACATTACTTGCAAATAAATTTGATCAATTTATGAACTTAGCCAAACACTCCATCGCCTTTTGTTCACTTTTTCCCATCTCTTTCAAAAGAAAATATTATGTAAGATTTCCATGGAGTTGGAACCTTTCGGTTGCTTGTGTTGTGGTACCTTACGAAGCAACTTTAGAAGTCCAAAATTTTCCCTGGAGAAGAGGGATGACAGCAACCTCCCCACTATTTGGTCTTTGCATTTTTCCTTTTGGTTACATCTGTGAAGGAAAATGTGATTCTAGAAAATGAATTACGTTGTTTGGTTGAAAAATTTTTTTATATAAATATTTAATTAAAAATAAAATATTATCATATATTAATAAATAAATAATTAATTAAAATATAAATGAAAGTTATTAATTTTTTCTTATTTTATTTTTATTTTTTAATATTTTATTTTTATTTTTTAATATTTTATTTTCTAATGTAATTGACTTTACATGTAATTGGTTTTCTAGCACAAATATCGATGCAGTAAATGCAATTACTTGTAGTAGTCACATTTACATCAAACCAAACAAAAATTTTGCAATTACAGTAATTGCATTTACATGTAGTTGCATTTACATGCAA
>LTAE01012144.1:0-14251 GCA_001647135.1 Pontederia paniculata | reverse complement strand
CAAAGAGAGTAAAAGTTTTTAATACACCAATTCACCCCCCCCCCCTCTTGGTGTCATCTAAATCCTACGACGTCTTCATGCAATGCTAGATATTTATTTAGAATTTGAGAATTACATACTAAATATCCCTGAGCTTTTTATAGAGGGGCCATCAAGGATCCCAAGATCCTCCTCGAGCTTTAAATATGTAGCGCAAGACATCTCAGATGAGATTTCTCTATAAGGATAACAAATGAGGATTATAGAATACAATTAAGATTACTTTTCCTCCTTATTTATAGCCTCTTGAATTCTAAACTCCTACATCAATTAAAAAATCTCAAATCACAAAAATAAACAAATTATAACTAAATAGAAAAATATAGTCCAATACAAATAAACTATAAATTCTCACTCCATACCTAAACTCGTGCCAAATTTTTAGCCAAACTCTAACAACTCTTAATAGGAAGTGATTTCATACCTACATGTTCGTTAATAGTGGACTAGTTTACATAGGTTATAATATAGCTTTTGTGAAGTAATGAGAGTTAGTGATATAAGAATTGAAATATCTGATGGATGTTTTCATACTATCATAGATGTTAGACATGTTTTAGAACTTCAAAAACATTTTCTCATTATAAAAATTGATATGCAAAGTTTGAAATTTATTTAACCAAATCATTATAGTGGTTGAAGAAGAGTTGAATAATAATCTATATAAATTAATTAGTGAGATTTTAATGGGAGAAGTTGTTATTTGCGTCAAGTCAAAGTCGCCAATAGTTTGACATCAAGTGTGTGGGCACATGAGTAAATGTGGGTTTCACTTATTATTTAAACAATACATTTCTTCTAGTTTCAAGTCTCACATACTATTTTTTTTTTAATTATTGTTTACATGGTAAATAATTTATATGACCATTTTTTATCTATCAATATGAGTAACTTTTTAATTTGATTCATTGAGATACATGTGAGGCACCTACAATTTATTTATGTCGTTTCTCTTCTTATGTTACTTTCATTGACGATTACTCTTTTAAGATGTGGATCTTTAAATTTAGAAGAAAAACCAGATGCTTTAGACATATTATAAATAATTAAAAAAATATTGATTTGAAATCAAAATGACAATTATTAAATGTCTTTGATCTAACAATGGAGGAAAGTTTTGTTCTAAATATGTTAAATGATTTTATAGTGACTAGTATCAAATGACATTTGGCAGTTCCATATACACATATGCAAAATGTTGTCGCAAAGAGGATGAATAAGACTCGGATGGAACAAGTTAGAATCATGATGAACACTGCAAAACTGGAGAAGAATTTATAAGCGAAGTTGTGAATATTGTGTGTTATTTGGTTACATGTCAGTGACATTTCCACTTGATATGAAAATCCTAAAGAGGTTTTGTGTGTAAATATATTGATTACACTTTTCTTCGTGCGATTAATTGTGATGCATATGTTTAAGCTCCTAAAAATAAAAGAACCAAGTTTTATAATAACTCTGTAAGTTATATTTTTCGGATATCATGCTAGAATAAAATGAACAAATATTGCGAGGTTCAACTGTTCATAAGGTAATTGTTCAAATATTATTTTTAATGAGAAAATTTTCATAGCACATAAAAAATAGGAAAAAATGTAAATATTATAGTTGAGAAACCATTAGAGATGATGATGTTACTGATGAAGAGAAGATAACTAAGAAGGAATATGAATAATTCATGACACAATCTCAAGGCTATATTGAGAAAGATAAAAATAATTTGATTTGTCTTAAACCAGATGCTTAAATGTTGAGATAAGTGAATTTGATTCATTGAGCTTGAGTTTTGTTATATGTAGAGTTGAACATCGTCCATGTATACATATTAGTATGGTGATGGAAATTTCTTTATTTTGCTAGTGTCAATGACATTATTATTATTAGAAGTAGAAAAGAGAAAATTTCTACACTCAAAACCTAGTTGGTTATGGAGCTTGATATGAAGGACTTGAGTGTTATGATTATTTTGTTATATGTGAAGCTGAACATCGTCCATGTATACATATTAATATGCTGATGAAAATTTCTTTATTTTGCTAGTGCCTATAACATCATTATTATTATTGGAAGTAGAAAAGAGAAAATTTCTACACTCAAAACTTAGTTGGTTGTGAAGTTTGATATGAAGGACTTGAGTGTTATGATTCAAATTTTCGAGATGGAGATACATAGAAACAAAAATCATAAGAAGATACAAGTGTCATAACAAGATTATGCTGAGAAAATTCTGTAGCTCTTTTTTTGGATCTAACCCATCGATATCCAAGGCCACTAGAATCTCACTAATTCAATGTTCAGGCGGATGCGATAACGAATGAACCTGGCCAAATTGGCGGCTCTAGGGATTGAGCCCAGGGCTAATAGCTCCTGTTATCTCTGGGACATAGACCCACTATCCAATTGTGTCAACCAAACTAGGTTAAATTCTGCAACTCTTTAATATGTAGAATGTTGAATAAGTGAATATTCAGTTTTTTATGCACTTGAAGCTATATTTCGTACATTGCCTTAAAGAACAAAATAGAGAAGGCATATATCTTTAATACCACTATCGACAATTGAAGATTTTATGTTCACTATGGTGTATATTAGGTTAGATATTGCATAAACAATGACAATAGTGTGTATATTTATGACAACCCTAATCGTGATCATTTGATGACATCGAAGTGGATACTCAAATATTTGAAAGGCACTTCCAATCATACTTTGTGTAATGGTTTGAAAAATTTTGAATTGTATTGGATACACCGGTGTATATATTTATTGATGACTTGGATAATGTCCGCTCTAAATTATGTTTTTTTTTCATATAGCAAGTGGCATAGTTAGTTGGAATATATATTCGGAAGCCTTCTTAATTCTTAATTCAACTTTGCTAATTTATCTAATGCATTCGGTAAGATTGTAATAAAAAAATAAGTTACTTTATATATATATAAAATCTTTTAGCACTAAGAAATTCATAGTTTTTCTTACATTTTCATATGACACTATCTCTAGACTATATTGGAAAAGATAAAAAGGAATTTGACTTGTCTTAAACTAGATGTGTAAATGTTGAGATAAGCTATTTGATTCTTTCATAAGTAGTTGAGTTTTGTTATGTGTGAAGCTGAACATCGTCCATATATACATATTAGTATGGTGATAATTTTTTTTATTTTACTCTTGTCTATCAGTGGCATGATTATTATTGGAAGTAGAAAAGAGAAAAAAAACTTTACACTCAAAACTTAGTTGGTTATGGAGTTCGATATAAAGGACTTGAGTGTTATCATTCAAAATTTTGAGATGGAGATACATAGAAAGAGAAATAATAAGAAGATATAATTGTCACAACAAGATTATGTTAAGAAAAATCCACAACTCTTTAATATGTAGAATGTTGAATAAATGACTACTCAATTTCTTATGCACATGAAGTTGTCTTTTGTACAATGTCTAAAAAATAAAGCAGAGAAGATAAATATCTCTAGCACCATATTATCGACAATTAATAGTCGTATGTTTGCTATAGTGTCTACCATGCTAGACGTTGCAAAAACAATGAGAGTATAGTGTAGATTCATGACAACCCTGATCATGATCATTGGTCAATAATGAAGTGGATACAGATATTTGAAAGACACTTCCAATCATATTTTGTATAAATGGTTTGAAAGGTTTGAATTGTATTGAATATGGTGCTTTCTCAAATTGCATACATATACCAAGGTTCAAGTTTCAATCGATATTTGCGGAGTTGATCATCCCTCTCGAAAGCGTTGATGATTTGGACAATGTATGCTTCAAGCTATGTTTTTTTTCATATGACAAGTGGTATAGTTAATTGGCAATCTATGTTGAGGAGTCTTCTTAATTCTTAATTTTCGGGTAAAATGGAGGTGCTGCCCATCTTTCGGTAGCACCATCCGGTCTTCATATCTCATCTGTTCATTGATATGCGTGGGATCTTGACCGCAATTATTTTATTTTTCTTTATAAACCCACTCTTCTACTTGTTATTTTTCCACCCAAGCCACAACTTTTCCCTCCCCCATTTATCTCTTCCGCTGAGCAAACCCCTCTCTGTCTCTCTCTCTCTCACACACACAGATCTGTCTGCTTTGCTGCCTTCTCCGTCCCAACTTTGTCTCATCTTTCGCCTGCCCGGATCTTTTGTCCACAGATGAATCATCGATTTTATGCAGAAAATTCTTTAGAGGACTGACTTTTTTTTTATACTCTTTATGCACTTGATGTTAATCTGGATTGGTTATTTATACAAATAATCAGACCAGGAGAAGAACTCAAGAAGGCTATAAAAGAATGCTTTTATCTAAATAATAAATAAATCTACAAGAAAATTGTGATCCTTTTACACAAAAATTCAATAACAATGTGATTTGCCTTGATCTTGATCAAATCCCAGTACAGTTATTGCTACAAAAGATCAATCCATGATTTGGATTAAGTCCTCGATGTTTGCTCTTTGATACTTTACATGAACAACCTATGCCTCACAATACTCTTGAATCTCCTACACAACACAGATACAAGATCTATATTAACGTCCTTAATAATCTTCATGCCAACCGAGTTGACAAATCATTTTTAAAGAATAATTTTTAAATTTACAGAAAAGAAAGCAATGTGAGTTAGTTAACTCTTTAGATTTCAGCAAGGTTAAAAATTCTTCATATCTAGTTCAAACAACAGATAATATGTGATGTGTCAAAATAGGTCAACTGGAATTGAGTTGCTTGCAAATCAAAGCGTCGTTGTTACGATGAGCAAGGGATCCGGGCATGACAAACGCGTGCATGAGCACACATAGGAGAGGGAAGGAGGGAGGGAGGGAGGGAGGTGGCGATATGGAGCCGATAGTGATATGCAGATGTGAGGATATTGAGAGAAGGAGAGGGATGAAGTGGAGAGGGAATTTGTTGACGGTCTAGAGTGGTGAGAGAAATAGAGAGGATATGGGGCGCAGGGCGACGATCCAATAGAGGAGAGAGATTGGGGAGGAAAAAATTAGAGCTTCGATGAAAAAATTGACAAAAAATAAACATGAAAATGGGTTAGAAAGACAAAAAATTAGAAAAATAATTGTGCGGCGAGGATTCCACGTGCATCATTGGACGATCAAAACTTGAAGACCGGAGGGTGCTACCAAAAGGTGGGCATCACGCCCATTTTACCCTTAAACTTTGCTTGGATTTGTGATAAAATAAATAGCTTACTTAATAAATATCATCTTTTAGTCGTAAGAAATTCATCATTTTTTCTTACATTATAATTAAAAATTAGAAAAATGAGTACACCACTTCAATATATAAAGTACAAAATCTTTTAGAAGAAAGCTAAGATGACACTCAGGCTTGTTTGGGGAAGCTTCTCGTAATAGCAAGATGTGTACAAAGCTTGCTTTTTCTCAAGGAACCTATTTCCAATTTTTTAAAAAACTCAAAATTTGCTTTCAAACACAACCAATTTTATAAAAAAACTGTGCTTAATTTTTTTACCAACAATCAAGATTGGAAAAGCAAGTTATGCTTTCTAAAAAGCTATCATAAAAGCAACTCCCTAAAGCGCAGCCTCAACCGGCGCGGAACCAACTAATCTCGCACCTTGCCCTGGCCCCCACCATGCCTTTTCCCCAATCCCAAGGCATGGACAATTGCGTCCCGTTCTTGATTTTTGCAAAATATCATATCATATCTCCGAATATAAGTATTTATGTTGCATTAACAAAAAAATAATTCATTTATTTAAATAATAATTAGTTACTCAAAATAATTACTTTGATTATTAATAATGAAATATATTAATATTTTTTTAGTTAGTTTTTAAGAATAGTTAAATGAATAATATATCAAATATTTAATAAGGGAATAAGGTTTATGATGGATCTCTGTCTCACCCTCAATTCGATCATTCATAAATAGGATAGACTTATTTTAATGATTACAATATTCGGTTTTCTTTTTATTAAGTGTAAGATAAATATATTCAATGATTAAAACTGTACAATTTAGCGTAATTTAAAAATATATAATGTATGCTCATTACTTTTTTTTTGTAAATTAACTCCATCTTGGTTAAGCTTCCTTGATCCACTATGAGAGAATGCTTGACTAAATCTATAAGTTGGTCAAACTTACAAATAAGTATTTGTTAATAGATATCAATGTTTGATAACTAATATTATTTTTACTTATAAGATGTAAGCTTCACAATTTATAAGTAAAAAAATATTAAGGAAACCTCATTTATATTTTCTTTGGCTTATAAATCATTTGATCAAATTATGTATCACAAATTTTTCCTTTAATATTTTTTATCATATAAATATTACTTACAAAATAATAGCATTTGCGATGCTCGAGTTTTTTAAATATAAAAAAACTTATCATCATCTTACTATCAAATATTACGTTACTTACATATTGTTGTGATCAACATTTGTGTCCATTTAAAATCAATCAGATCTAGAACTTATTAATTATTTTTTATCAATTAAGCCAAATGAGCCCTGAGTAATCAGTCTTTTGAAGCAGAAAAAGAATTGTTTAGAAGAAAGATAGAAAACATTTTATAGTTAGGTAAATAATAAAGGAATACTTTAAGTCAATCATCAATAGAAGCCCATATATTACAAGTTTCATATGCCCCAAAAATGAGCCCATTAAAGGCCCATGTCGTAAACTCTTGTCAGATCAGCAATACCTCTTTCGCCTAAAACCCCCCTCTCCATTTCCAGCGCCGTCTGCTCCACTTAAAAGTTAAAACCCCACCGCCGCAGCGGCCATCGCCGTCGTCTCCTCCGTTCCCTCGCCATGGCCGTCGGAGACCTCCTCCTCTCCCGCGCCGGTCCGCAATGCCGCAGCTTTCTACGCACGCCTCTTTCCCAACCTCGATTTCTCACCTTCTTCAACGCTTTCTCCTCATCCACTACCCCGATCAAACCCGTCTCCTATCCCGTCAAACCCAAAGACCCCAGCGAAGCTGAAGAGGAACAACGCCAACAAAGCTCCCCCGACGCCGCCTCCACCGGTTCCTTCCCTTCGCCGCCGAGACGGTCGCGATCCTTTGTCGCCGAAGGCGGATCGCGCACTTGGAGCCGCGAGGACGCGCGGTTCGTCAAAGACGCCCCTTCCATTTCCCCCGTGTCCTATCCCGCCCGCGTTGCGCCGTTGCCGGAGGACCGGTCGCCGGAGGCCGGGGAAGAGGAAGCAAGGGAGGATCAGAAGAAGAGAAGAGAGGACGATCAGCTGCAGAGGGAGGCCAGGAGAATCCAGTCGGACGTTCGGGTGCGAAGATCCTTCTTCCAGGAGGAGGAGAAGGTGCCCTTCCCAACGCTCATTGCTAAGGAGAAGAACCCATCAAAGACGGCAATGGATTTAGCTGAAGCCATTCGGCTGGTCAAGGTTAGTCTTTACCTCTAGTAGCTTTCGATTTTTATTTATGTAGGAACATTGGAACAACTTATTCGATGGTAGGCTCCAAATTAATCCATGTGTCAGAATATTATGTTTTAGAAGACTCGTTGTGTTAATGGTAAAAGGGCTTTGTGTTTTTGTGCTCGTGGATTGAATGACAACTTCCATTATAAGTGTACCTGAAAAATATGTATGATTGATGACAAATATGAACAAATGTGGTGGTCAATTCATATTGCACGCCAGTGCTGACTATCAGTTATACGAAATTCAGTGATGACTATGAATTACAAAGCAAGTTCCTCATATATTGTGGTTCTTTTTCACAATCTATTATTCTGTTAATCTGGTGTTTTAATTTTGTGTGAAATCTAGTTCCTCAATGTTCTCTTTGTTGCTGGTCATATTTCAGGCTAATGCGAAACGAGATTTTGTTGAAACTGTTGAAGCTCATGTTAATCTGGGTGTGGATCCACGCCGAAGTGACCAGGCATGTTTGTATTCCCTCTTTCAGTTTTTGGTGTTATTTATCTGCTAAAGATCCATTATTACAGTAGTTTATTGTCTTTATTACCCATTTAGTCTTACGCTATAAGGCAGGATGCTTTCTAATGTATGTAAACCAATATTGTCAATATCATAAATCGGGCTCAGCTCAGAGGAAACATAGATGTAGGATCATATCACACAACAGTTGATTCTACTGAATGTTACTATCAAATATGTTACTTTTTCCAGGATAAAAAGATTAGAATTTCTTTTAAAATAAACAAAAGCCAAATTTCAAACTAAAATATAAAAGTTATAGCTGCAAAAAGTGACTTCAAACTATGTTTAGGATAAAGTGCATCATAATAATATTATTTTGAAAGGAAGGGATTCTTATTTGTACAAAATATTAATGAAAATTATTTGAAATTATTCAAGAGGTGACGGCAAGAAAGGCTAGCAGTGGTTGTTGGCAAGGATGATAGGTGGCTGAGAGAGGACTTACCATGCTTTGAGCTTGCAATTATACTAAAAGGCAAACCGGGAATTGAGTTAAAGAGGGTCTAGCATTAACCCAAAGAGGAAAAACAAAGGGGATTGGATAAATTAAAACAGAAAACCGAATTTTAGTGGAATCAAGTAGAATTCTGTTAGCCATCCTAAACCCATTTAAATTGATGAACTTAGTCCTTAGTAGAGAGAATAAAATTTATTTTACTGGCAGAGGGAAGCACATGACTTATAGTATGACATGTTCACCTATCCCATAATGATTTTTCTTGAAGGACATTCAATCACAGTTTTAATGTCATATGCATAGGGTTGCTTGATCATGCTGCTCATTTAGATGTTTGTTTCCATACAGATGGTGCGTGGTGCTTTGACTCTACCACATGGCACTGGAAAGGTATTTTGCAACTTGTGCTTGTTTCTTCAGTTGTAACTAGATTGCGCACTACTTATATTCTTATCACTCATAGACTGTCCGAGTGGCTGTATTTGCTGAAGGGACTGCAGCAGAAGCTGCTCAGGAAGCAGGAGCTGATATAGTTGGTGGTGACCAACTTATTGAGGAAATAAGGATCGGTATAGAAATTCATATTCTCTTCCTCTCAAAGAAATGTTCTTATTCTCTAGTGCAAAAAAAGAAGCTTCATTTTTTAGGAATCTTCTCGAAGAGCTTTCAATTTGTTGATAGCTATTCTTTCATGCATGTAACTGAATGACAATATGTGAACTGATATATTTTGCATTATGTTCCTGCTTTATGACAAACTGCTGTAGTTGATGATGACCATCTATCTACGAAAGAAGAATTGGTATACAAGTTCATGGTCTGTAATGCAACAAACACTTGATTTTTGGGGATGTCTTGAACGAGGTTCCCTTTTTTAACTGTATTGGTGCACACAGAAAACAGTGGTCATCTAGGTTTTATCTTGAGGAATATCCCAATCAAGTTAAGGATAGTTTATCTTTTAGCTATGCATACTACCATCATATTGACCCTAAGAAAAGGTTATTTGAGCCCAATCATATTTATGCATATTTTGTTTGTAAGCTATGCATATTGCAATATTATAACATTTTTTTCCATTTTCTACTTGTTTCTTTAATATTTCTTATCATTTGTTTTTTTAATAATACAATGATTATTTTATCAATCTTTTGTTTTTCATGTTTTACAATTTCTGAATCATGGATGATAGGGAGTTCTCAGGTTGTTTAGAAATTAAGACATCCTTTTTGCTTCCTCTAAATTATTATATATATATATATATATGTTTTTGTTTTTTTTTTCATACTTTACTGTTTCTTTGTCTTGTTGCAAATCTGAACTGCTTACATTGAGTCTGCAGGAGGGGGCAAACTTAACTTTGACAAGTGTATAGCAACTCCTATGTTCATGCCCCGCCTCTCCAAGGTTTTGTAGCATTTTACTTGCAGCGTTCTGATTCTTAATGACATATATAATGCATTTCCTTACCAGTAATCATTTATCAGATTGCGCGAATCCTTGGTCCTCGTGGACTGATGCCAAACCCCAAAGTAATTTTTTTTCCAATTCATTATCATATTATGTTGGACATGTTGTATTTTTTTCTTAATTGTTTACTCTTTTATATAGCTAGGATCTGTGACAAGTGATGTATCTGGAGCAGTAAAAGAGGCAAAATGTGGTCGAATTGACTTTAAGATTGACAAAACAGCTATTGTTCATGTTGGCCTTGGAAAGGTATATAATTTCTTTTTCTCTCTCAAGAAAACATAGACTAGGAATCATACCCTCGAAAAGAAGGCTGTAAATTGGATCTTTGTGAACCAAGTGAGAGTTGGAAGCCTGGAATTCCTTTTGCATTTCATTGTCAACTACAGCTTATGTTGCGTTCAAGTAGTTGACTGGTAACAATTTTGGGATTGTCTCCTTAGCTTCCTAATTGATGTTAAGCTCTTTCCCCTAATAAAAAGATGATGTTGTGCTCCTAGTTAATATGTGACGTACCTTGAATAAGGATATAAATTTCAGAAGCAATTTGTTGTATCATGGAATATCTTAGTGTGATTTTGGTTCTGAATGATAGACTGTGCATAACTTTATGATGATCCTATGCAGTTCTAATTATTTGTTAATATTCGAAGTGCTTGTCCTTGGTTGTATAATGGTATATATTTTTTGGTCCCAAAATGTGGTAGATATTTTATGTGTCTGGTTGTCTTACAACACTATCTGAATTGTCAAAATTGAATTCTCTTTTGGCTGTATTTTTTTTTTTTGCTTTGGGGCTAAATAATTTGATGTTGATATTCAATATCAGATTGACCTAATATAATGTACCTTATTGATACGACATGCAGGTGAATTTTTCTGAGGAGTATCTACGTGAAAATATTGGAGCATTTGTGCATGCCCTCTTGCTTGCAAAGCCTGTTGGACTTAAAAAAAGTGAGTTAAAATTATTCCTTTCCGATGAGCTTGGTTGATTACTTAAAGTATGTATATGCATCAAAGTAGTAAAGGATGTTAAGAGGACTCCATTCATGTAAATGTTTAGCCTTTAAGCAAAATCAAAACTTCTTAAAGTTGGACTTCAGATATGTACATTCTGATTTTTGCTGATATGGGTTATTCTTCTCTTTGATATGATTATCGTGTTATTTACATGTAGCTATTTAAACCTTGTATGTCTACTTTTGCAGCTTCTAAATATGCTGGGTACGTGAAGAACTTCACTTTGTGCAGCACTGTAAGGAAACCCAACCTCTGCTTTGGTGAAATCTGTCGTAATATTTTCCACTGGGTTATAATATAATTTCGTGGCTTAATAGTCTAAAAAAATATATAATTGCATGGCTCAGCGTCAATGCTGTATAATATTTTCAAAGCGACCCATAAATTTGCGACCTTTACTAGCATGAGGGATTGTTTATGTTGGTTTTCTGATAGGAAGCTTACGTAAACATTGCTCTCCATGACATTAGAATTCCTACTATATTTGTCGATTCATTGTTTAATTAACTGGCACATTCTGTGAGCATTTCTTATATGCAACTTTTTACAAGTACTAATAATTGATTAAAAGAAGATTTAGATTTCCCTATTTTGGCATTATGACCTGAAGCTGAAAATTGTTACTAAGCACCACATGTGAATATTCTTAGTCTATGAACTACTTATGGATTCTACCTCAAAAGTAAATACACTTCCCTCCAAGAAAAAAGTGAATCCTGTTATGATTGCCGTAAGATACTCTGATTTGAGTACTTCTTACTTTGGATGGTCTCTTATGAATCTTGTACAAGGTTAACAAACTCGACTGTTTGAGTAGGGGAGCTGCTCCTTGTTGGCCATTATTATTGACCTATCTCTGATTAGTAAGTTACATAGAACTAATTTTCTGCTGCAAGGGTCATTGGGCTTTTCAACAGAGCTCCTAATGTTATGTTCATTAGAGATGTAGGATGCCCAGTGCCTGAGTTGTTGGAGAAGAAAGGTAAATAATCATGATTTACCACAAGGTAAATAATCATGATTTACCAAGGTGGGAAACCAGTATGTGACAATATACTTTTGATGTTGTCGCATCATGGCCAATACTGAAGTTTAACATAGTTTTCCTACAATCTCAGAAGATTTGTTTTGTGAAATAACGAAGTACATGAAGAGAAAGAACAAGAGTCACACAGAAAAACACGCAGAATTTATGTGGTTCAGAGATGACTCTCCTACGTCCACGGCCGTCGCAGAGGATTTTCACTATTTTGTGTTCAAAACCACCAGAGTACATAATCGCTCCAAAAATAACATATATATGATGGAGTTAGTGCAATCACTCACAGAATAGATAAATTATATACACCCCTAAAAAAAATTTTCGTAAAGGCTCCGCCCCCAAATCCCCGGCCTTCCGGGCAAGGGGGCGCTGCCCCCCTGCAACCGCCCGCCAACCCACCGTGGAGTTGGGTCTGCGTCAGTAGGAGTTGAGTGATCAGTCTTCATTTGCTATCTCCAACAATTTGAAATGCATGTTTTTAGTGATTTTTGTAACTAGGTTGAAAGTGCTTGCAAATTACATATAGCTTTCCCTTTTATCTCCTTGTTGGCAGGAAAAAATCGACATTTAATGATGATTCAACTTATTAGTTGTAAAAATAGGTGGCTCTAAATGTTTATTGTGCCTAGTGTAGTAATTGATTATATTAATTACATGATCAATGAACTGTGAAATTAGTTTATTTATGTAGGCTTTCCCAGCTGCGAGGAAGACATAGTTTACCTTGTTTCATATGACTAACTGTGATTTTTCTGCAGATGGGACCTGGATTTCCTGTATCAATACAGTCACTATCTCAGGCAGCTGATAATTACAACAAGATAAATGTCAAATAGTGGTCATCTACCTTTTGCTCGAGTCCTTTTTCTGGATATAAACTTGCTTTAGGATGAGTTGAACGCATTATTATTGAATATCAAGGTTCACATGGATTTTGTGCCTATCATAACAAGAGGCCAAAGTGTACACAAATATTCATCAGTCTTACCTGATGACCGTTTAATTGTTGTTCCTCATAATTATTTTACGATGAAGACTTGCTGCTATCAACTTGCATCAATGGTGGGCGCCACAATTGGAATTGCTCTCAGAAATTTGAGCTGCTTGTCAACAATTGTCCAATTCAGGATTAGTTACTCTGATATGTGTGATTTTTATAAGTGCAATTTTTCTCCGTGGAGTTGCTACTCCATCAGATTACAAAATGCCAACTCTGAAACATGTTATCAAAGTGCGTTTGCCCCATCAATTTGGATTAGCATCAACATGGAATTGGAATTCTTCCTCCCCGAATAATATATTATTAGGGCCACCTTTTGGCAGAGGTATCAATGTTATTTTGTTGTTGCACTGCTGGAAGACGAAAGAATAATGGCTGTACACGAGTCATGGTTACGATTTTGCTTCCATTTGGCTTCTCGTCTTTGATAAGGTTAAAATAAATTTCCTGTTTGTTCTTTATTGCATCATTTTGCCAAGGTGAATTGCCATTTCTTATTTCTGTCTCAGTCCACCAACTTACTTCAGCATTTAATGGAAAACGGTTTCTGCTGAGTGAATGCTAAGAACTTGGATATTTATGAGCTCCATTATTTTTTCTGTCATAGCATGCACCTTATGATTTCTGCATGATCTCTTGATATCTCAATATTGATTTATTGTTTACTTTTTTGGCTCTCAAAACCTAGTTTCCATATAATATAGAGTTTAATGGGTGTGTGAACTTTTTTAATTTACATGTCAATCAAGCAATCGACTGTAGATAAATTTTTTTTTCATAAGAAAAGTTAATTTTAGTTTTGAGATGAAAAAGTTAATTACATATTTTAAATTTAGTATACGAATGCTTTGATTTGACACGTAAATAGAGGCGATAATGTACATATTCATTAAACTCTTTCACATATGCATAATTCCTTTACGAAATCCTGTACATATATACTTTTATTAGGTAATGATTTTTAAAATATCCACCTGATCTGCCTGAATAGCTTATGGTTGCTGTAAAGTTTTTATATGTCGACGGACTCCAAGTGGAGTACAATTGAAGCTAACATTCTTTAGATCTATCAGCAAATTCAAAAGGACAAATCATTGAAGGGAGTTTTGCACCCCTCAAAAATATCATTTAGGCCCTGTTTGAGACAAGAACAAGATTAATGGGAATTAACAAGAATATTCCTTTTTAATTCTTGTAAGGAGAATAGAAGTGAGATATTCCTATGGTGATGTTCTAATGGGTGTTTG
>LTAE01012143.1:0-14254 GCA_001647135.1 Pontederia paniculata | reverse complement strand
CGTCCAGGGTGCTGAAGTGAGTCAGCGGGCGACCATAGATGCGTGGTAGCTGGTGAAGGTCAAGATCGGACGATCGAAGACGAAGCGCGATCGACCGATGGAGCTTGACCGCACTCTTCAACGTGAGAGTGGGCGTCCAGGAGGCTGAAGAGAATCAGCGGGCGACCAGTGATCAGTTGAAGAGAGATACTCATGTCAAGACCGGGCGACCACAGGAGGTGGCAGACGACCGAAGGTGCTTGACTGAGGGGAAAGACTTCGGCACTTGAAGCTGCGGACGCCCGGTGGTGAGCGGTGGACGACTGAAGCATCAGGTGGCAATTTAAGTGGGGACTTCAACTAAGCAGCGGTAGACCCGGGCTGGAGCAGCGGACGACCGGCGGAGTAGGTGAAGGCACTGTACTCTCACTAACGATTAGTTTTTTGAGAGAGAGAATTAGGGCTTTAGTGGAGAGTATATATTGTAATCCCGAGAGTCTTGGGAACTAACTTTGACGGAGATAGTGCAAGTGAGCGAAAGCCATTGTTCCCCTTGTTGAAGGGTCCAAGAGCTCTTGAGTGAGATTATGTAAAGAGGTTATCTCCTTGTCCTCAGTGCAAGAAAGGAGAAGTTGTAAGGGAGCCTTCGCCCTTGAAGAAGGAAGTAATGATCTCCGGAGATCTCAGTGTGAGAAGACCGGAGCGGGGACGTAGGCCAGGAGTTCGGCCGAACCTCGTCAACAAACTTGGTGTTTGTTTGTGTCGTTCATTTTTCTCTTCTCTCTTCTCTCTACTTGTGTTTATATTTACATATGTATGCTTCCATTGTCATAACACATCTAGGTTATCTAAAAGAGAGAAAGATTTTTAATACACCAATTCACCTCCCCTCTTGGTGCCATCTAGATCCTACAGAATTTGCATGAATGATTATGTTGGCTCCCGACTATGGCGGGATTCATTTCGATTGCAGGGTTTTACCCTGATGGCAGGATCTTTCTAGATGTAGGAAGTTGTTCTGATTGGGTTCTTTTTGGGATCATTGTTTATGAAGATTTGCTGGGTCATGGAGAGGGATCCCCAAGGCCTAGCTAGCCTTGACATCGTGGGGACCAAAACCAACGACCTTCATGATGATAAAGAATCACTAAAGATTGTATTGTTTAAATAATGAAAGACAAGTCAAATAAAGATGAATAATATGGTCCAAAGTAAAATATTCACTGAGCATGAACATATTGATGAAAGATTATGGGCATCATGATCGTGAATGCAAATTGATGTTCTCACTAGTGATGGAACAAAGGTAAAGATTGAACCAGATGATGGTAAGTATGGAAATGATAATATGTCAAATAGGTAAAGTTAATTAAAGTGGATTTATTGCTCATGTAAATTGTTTCCTTTTCATATCTTCATATATGATTTACCTTATTGTATTATTTTTACCTGTTACATATTGAGCTTTATCGCTCATGAGAGAATTGCCTCCCCTGTTTTTGATCCTAGAGGAGGTCAGGATAATGAATAGATGATGACACCAACAATGCAGACGGGCGTGATGTGGCGATTGTGCATGATCAGTTTTAGATTGAATCTGAGCTATTTTTATTTAGTTTTATTTTCTTTATCGAACAATGTAAAATAATAGTTTTATTATATTAGATTATTAGATATTGGCTTCTGCATTATATGTTTTGGTCAAAAGTAAAGTCAAAGATTGATGTTCGTAATGTTTCAGGAAAGGCAATCTGCTAGGGGGCAAGAGTGATCTTCTCAGAGCGTTACACCCGTTGTCATGTGCGAAATGTAAAACAGACAAATGGAAAAGAATTTTTTATGTGAAGATGGATTTATATAAGAAAGGGTTTTGATTGAATTACTTAAAATAGACCTTGAATGATGAAGATAAATGGAGAGTTGAAGGTTCTTCAACTATTGAGCCTTCAAATGATATAGAAATGAGCAATACATACATGGATATGTTGAAAGATGGAAAATTGGATGACATAAACAATCAAGATAAATCAAATATGAAGGAAAATCCAAATTTGGTAGCTTCAAGATTTTTTAAACTTCTAAAATATGCTTATGAGCCTTTATCGAGTGGTTGTAAAAAACAAAGCATTTTGTTGACAGTATCATAATTGATGAATTTAAAAATCAGAGTACAATATGAGTAAAAAATATTTTGATTGAATGATTTGCATTATTAAGAATATATTATCTGAATCTAAAAAAATTCAGCAAATTATTAGATGTGCAAAAAAGAATATCGAGTGAATACGGCCTAGAATACCAAAAGATTGATGATTGCAATAATCATTGCATGTTCCAATACAAGGAAACCATAGAACTTACAAGTTATTGTGTTTGAGGAGAGCCTCTATTCAAACTTAGGAAAAAAGTCTAACAAGAGTCAAAAGGATATTCTTTTTTTCAACTTTTAGATATTTTCCTTTAATTCCTAGATTACAACATATGTTCTTATCTAAAAAGACTTCACAATTTATGTGTTGATATTATGAGAAAATGTGTAGTGATCCATCAATTATAATACATCCTTCATATGCAGAAACTCGAAATGTTAGATTGAGTCTTTGCATTGATGGTTTAATCCATTTGGTGGTATAACGATAATTTACACTTGCTAGCCAATTTTCGTCACACCTTATAACTTACCACCAAGTATGTGCATGTGACAAGAACACATACTTTTTACTTGCATGATTCCTAGACCAAGATTGTGAAGTAAGAGTATAGATGTGTACTTAAGGCCTTCTATCGATGAATTGAAGATGTTATAGAATGATGGTGTTTTAACATATGATAGATCAAAGAAGCAAAATTTTATAATGGGAGCAGATTTATTGTGAACTATAAATGATTTCCTGCATATGGAATGTTGAGCGGTTGGAGTAGTAAAGGTAAACTTGTTTGCCCACTTTGTGTATGTTTCACAAACTCATTTTAATTAAAGCATGGTAGAAAAAAGTGTTGGTTTGATTGTCACAAAATTTCTTGTCTATCGATCACTCTATACGTCGTGATAGAGTTAGAAAAAAGGAAAAGGAATATGTACAACTCATGATTGGCAAGGATGTAATAGAAGAATCAGAGGAATAATTTTAGCCTAGACAGAGGTGACACGTGTCGAGTGAAGGTCAAGGGGATAAATAGGACCAAAAAAGGCAAGACAAAATATCTCAAAATCATTGGAGATCATTGGAGAGCGAGCATTCTATTATGAACAAGTATGCGGAGGAGGAGCAGTGGACACGACGACCGTCATTGAAGAACCAATTGCAAACGAAAGATACAATGAGCATATCTAAACTTTATGCTTTTTTATTCGATGATGAACGTGGCATGTAACTAAGTAAGATAACTTAGAGTTAGTATTAGGGTATGACGAATTTGATTAATCTTTTGGTTCTGAACTTGTTAAACTATTTTAGTTTTCGTTTATGAACCCTACGTTTGATTTTGCTTTTGAATCGAATGTTTTGCAAAGAGTTTTGATTTGTTGTGATTGGGTGTGGGCTAGCGTTCGTTCCAATCTTCTTTCTTGTTTACACTCAGTCCTCATCGGTTGATACGTCCTTAGTCGGAGGCATTCATGAGATCGAGTCATGGTTTCTATATCCTGTTGAATATGATTTGGGTTCCCGTTATCATCAGATGCTTTCACGTTCTTGCAAATGAGGAATCGATCTTTCTACTTTCTCGAGTTTGGAACGTTTGGAGGACAATTCATCCAATCTCGTTTACACATAGCCTAATAGTGCGCTTCATCACAAACTCTACAGACACGTGATGCATGAGTTGATGCCAAAAGACCCTTAATCTGGTAGCAGCTATTGGATTCACTTAGATTATGTTCCGGGACTCTTTTCTGCTCTTCGCTGCATAACTACAGGTAGATACAATTGAACTCCATTTGAAAAGGAATCTGTGATTCCTCTCTTTGCGTGAATTGCGTAGTAGTATATATAGCACTATATGTTAATGATAATCTAATTCAACATCCTCATCATAATACTAACTCTAAGGTTCCTCACAACCCTATTAGTTCTGCTTTATCTTATCTTGTGATTACGTATTTTTCGTTTCTTAATATTAAAACCCCTAAACATTAGATAGTTAGATTCTTGTTCCGTTACATCTTTGTTACTATTTTTCTTAATCTTGCTATTTATATCAGAGTGATCCTTTTTTTGAATATTGCTTTTGCCTCCTCGTGGATTCAATACCTCAAGTACTACCTTCGATAGTTGTATACGTGCAACAATCATAGTGTTGTCTAAAAATTTTTAAAATTGATTGTCTATTATCATTCAGTATCCTACATATACATCATCACAACCCTACTTGAATATTTATATTTGAACCTAATTTTGATTAAACACTAGACAACACACATCAATCCCAAATATCAATATCAATTGAGCATACATATGCTTGCATCCTAATTTTCCAATATGCAAATTTTGATGCACAAAAAGCCGGTGGACGAGTGGTTGATTACCTTCGCCAAGAGAGAAAGTATTTTATGCCATTAAAAAGGTTAAATCTTACTACTAGAGCAACCTTTCTCTGATATCAATTATAAGATCAATTGGCACCAAGAAGGGGAGGAGGTGAATGTAATAAAATTTTGAAAACTTTTTCACAACAATCAAAACAAGAGCAATAATGAGAAAGCAAATCGATAAGTGAAGTAAATAGAAAGATGATGCAAACTCAAGAAAAAAGATTTGTTGACGAGGTTTGGTCCAAGTATTTGGCTTACGTCCTTGCCCTGACTTTTCACGCCTTGAGAACCTCGGGTTCCACTATCCCTTGAGTTGCTACAATTACCACCAAATGTTCTCTTATACTCTCTTGTCTCAAAAATGGCTATTGCACCCTTTCTCCAAATGATTTGACACTAAAAATATAGTTGTTAGACTCATCAGGTGAAGATCGATCGATCCTTAACGTCAGGTCAGTCGATCGACTTGTCCGCAAAAATTAGCCATTATGCACTGTCAGCATATGGTCGACCGAACTGGGTTCGATCAATTTGTCAGTTTCTTCGATCGATTTGTCAGTTACTTCGATCGATTTGTCAGTTACTGATGTGTATTAGGTTCAATGACTTGTAAAAGGCCCGATCGTCTTTGATATTATACTCTCAGGTTCGACCAACTTCATGAGGTGCTCAACCGACTTGTGAGTTTTGTTCATCCGACCCTTGAAACTCTTTTTAAATTCCTTTGGACCTCCTCCTTTATGTTTTTGAATGTGTAGCAATATATCACATATCTTTTTCAACACTCAAATAATTAGTGAATACTTCTCTATTTTAGTTTGTCATCATCAAAATCATAAGTTTAACTTATGAGTCCAGCATGGATCACTAGAAGAAGCTCCATTATCTTTGTCAAGCAATTGAATAATATGTTTATATTGTTCTTCAGTAAATACTGAAACATTTGTTTTCCGGTCTGTTGAAGAATGATCAGAATCAGCATTGAAACTTTGTTTAACTTGTATAGCATTTGCAATTCCTTTATTCTTGCCCTTATTAAACTTATAATTCGGCAAAAAACCAATTAACCTATAATATTGATTCTTTCTATAACCAGTTTTTTCAGTGATCACAAACATCATAATCCTTCTTTTGCTTATTATTAGTATTCTAAATTTTAGCCCCAAAAGATGTTAGTTGCTAATCTATGTTTTTAGGTCTCTGAACATATCTCATCTTTGTCCTACGGAATCTTACGACTATATCTATCAGCCGAACTATTCAGAAACATGTATAACTTTTGCTGCTTAAGAAATTCTACATAATCTTTCAAGACATCTAAAGCTGGTGATGAATGACATCCTTTTGTTGCAATGACCTATTCTTTTTTTTTTTTTTGAAGAAAGTTAAGCTGCATTAAGTAGGTAAAAAATCATAGTCTTGATACAAAATGTTGGATAAGCCTTGAGGGGACACTATCTCCCAAAAATCATCCCTAGCGGATGCACGATAAAAGTTCGCCAAATAATCCGCAGCACAATTAACTTCTCGGTAAATGTGCTCTATATCAAAATATTGAAATGATAAAATGAAATTTCAGTAGTCCAACATTAAATTTCGTATAAGCGAAGGACATGGAGCATCTTTCTGGAGAATTCGAACAAGGTTAATAGAATTGCTTTGAATTCGAACATTTTGTAGTCCTGGACCTATTCGAATTATGGGCCATTATTATGGTATATGTTTTTACTGTTATGCTCACTTTATCATGGGAACAGAGACTTGATTCCCCGCAAGTCTTTACTCTAAAGAGGTATGTTGTTTGTGATGTCTTTTAAATCCAGAAGAAACAATTGCCTTCCATTGATCAATCCTAGATTTTAAATAAAACAGAAAGGAAATGGTAGGACAAATAAATTGGAGGAAACAAGAAAAGGGGACTACTCTTCTCAATCAAAAAATATCTTAATTTACAAAACTTCCTTTCTATTTGTACTACAGTTTCATAACTCACTAGTTTATAGAAGAACAAGGAAGCAAGAAAGATGATATACAAGATTTTGCAAAAAAATAAAATCGATACAATTTTTGCTACAGTAATAATTGTCAATCACCTGTTATAATTCGAAGTAAAGAAATTGTTTAACAAACAGGCTGCACAACTCTTTGCAGCTCTCAACAATGCAATCTCCTTGCATTATTTGCCTCTATTGTGCTTTTTGTTTTTCACTTTTTAAGAGGAACCTTGAACTAAAAAAATACCTCTTTTTTATATTTTAATATTCTTAGACTATGCAATTGCACAGAATTTCATGTCACCGTGGCTAACTGCTGGTCCAGACCTATTTTAGCTAATGCTGTGAACTCTATTCTCAGCGGCGTTATCATACCAACGTGAGGGCATTTCGCCAACACAATTCTTTGATCTGGACTGGTGCAAATATCGGGTTGCTCTATGCACAAACTTCGTACACACTCTAATCAACTATAAGGATTCTGTTACGCACTAAGATATTTATGTACTAGAACAAAGTACAATGGTTAGCAACACACCAGGAACAGAAAGCAAAGCTTCCCAATCATTTGAGAAACAAAACAAATGCTGATCAACTGCTTTTACCTGTCTCACCAAGATGCAATGAATAAATAGCTAGTTAGATCAGCAAATAGTGTCTACAAAAACAGATACTTCAGTCTACAAGTTACGATGACAGCTATCTCTCTTTGAATGTTACAAAACATATGCTCATATCTCACAAAAGTCTGTATAAACTGAAAAAGAATAAGCAACATCACCAAACAGCAGCAAGGATCAAATAAAAACTTAACATATTCTTAGCATCATACAAATTAAAATAAACAGTCACAACATTTCTTCATTGTTTATAATTATAGTATAGACTTAATGACGCTTGTGAAATCAAGGAGAGATACACAAGCTTCTAAATAAAATCCCTTAATGCAATATTCGAATGAGAATCATGGTGCAACCAGTGTTGTTTAGACCGGACCGGACTGGCCGGTCCGACCGGTCCAACCGCCAACCGGTGACTACAACGGTTTAAATTTTGCTCTTAAACCGGTATCGAATTCAGACCGGATTGGACTGGTTGAAACCGGATTGAACCGGTCAAAACCGGACTGAACCAGACGAAACCGTGATGAACCGACCAAATCACATTGAACCGGCCGAAATTATTAAAAATAAATATTCTTTTAATCACTTATAATAGTATAAGTTTCCTTGTTGACCCTCCTCTATTTAATGCTTACTATTTTGCTCTCATATCTTGATGTAATTCATGTGGGACTATGTTGCTTTACTCTCATGAGTCTCATCCTCTTAGGATTGATTATACAAGTCATTTTATACACAATCTTTTTTTTGTTAATATAAAACATATTATGCTGAATCTAATTATAAATTATTTGATATAATTATATTATATTTATTAAATTATTTTAATATAATATAATTCATGAAGCTAATGATACTAAAAATCTTAATAGATATTATGATAAAATTATGAAAATAAAAATTTTAAAATTAATAAAACTATAATAGATTGAATTTAGTTAATAATAACTTAATTTGGATGATATTTCATTATCATAATTATGGTTACATCTTATTAATATATTTATGCAAGTACTATGATTTAATATATTTTATTAAATTATATTATTTTATTATTATTCGGTCCGACCAAACGGTTCAACCGATCCGATCGGTCCGACCTGAACCGAAAACTTCACCAGGTCGCTATCCGATCCGGTCCTAACAACCTTGGGTGCAACAATCGATATATGTGCTTTCTCCCTCAAAAACAAAGTTGCTGACTGTATTCAGTTCAAGAAAGCAGGCCCCAATCGATAGAGTATCTTATGTAATAAACAACACAAGTAAAGCATTTAAAGAAGGATGTCAGGAATCATGAAATGTTACTCACAACCAAAACAGCAAGGTCAAGATCCCTTAACCATCCTCTTAAAAATCCTCCTAAACTCTCCCAATGGCATCAAGTGTAAATTTATTAACTTTTAGGAGTGTTTAAAATATTAGCATTAAGAGGATAATTAGGAGCTCCTAACCCCTCCCAGTGGCATCCAGTGTAAATTTATTAAGTTTCAGGAATTCTAAAATATTAGCCTTAAGAGGATTATTAGGAGAAAGTCTTAGGAGGACATAGATTTTTTGCAAGACTAACTGTTGACTTAACTGTGTTCTCTTTTAATAAAAAGTCAAAGTTCTAACTTGCTCAAGAGAAAAAACACAAGTTCTAGGTATCAGCTTATGCAACACTTCAATGCTGCAAACAGATCAATTCAAAGAAATTTTTTTTTTGACAAGTTCAATTCAAAGATTTTTTTTTCTGAGGGTAAAGGATGATTGCCAAGACTCAAAGCAGATGTTTGGGAAAATTTTCAAATAGGAAAACAAGGTGAAAACCATCATTCACATGAAAAAGGAATAAACATCAAACTGTCATTTCGTTCATGATTAGCAATAAAGAGATACATGGAACCAATCAGAAGCAGATTGTTTTTTGTGAAGGTCAATAGAACATAAGTACAAGATGCAAATAGAACATAACTTCCTAAAAGTGGAAAACTACAAAATTCTGAGTGGCTAAGGAGATTCACAGGAAATATCAAATAGGATATAGTGCTCAGAAATTGCAAGCTGATATGTAAGTGAATCAAGTAGACTATATAATTAAGCAAAGAAAAATATCTCATCATTAACTGGCCCTGAATGATACCCAGAGATAGCAAGCGTTTGAAGTTTGAAACAGGAAACAAAGGCAAATTTTAACTTGCATTACTAGGTAAAACCTTTTCCTAGAACGCACACGTACAACAGAGATGCCCTCACAAATAAACCATGGAAGAGGTAACTCTAGTCAATCACTTGGTATGATGTAATGCTAGACAAATCTGAAGGTAATAAGGGAAGGAAAATACAAACATGAACTCTGCAATCTAAGGCTCCACTGTTGTAACCTGCTGCCATTCCCCATCAACTGCTTCTTTCCACAAAGTAACATTGTTGTTTCCATCAGCTACAGCCAATATGTTGCCTGTAAGTGACCAAGATACCCTCCAAACAGGTGTGTGGAAATTGTGAAGAACTTGTCCTTCCCACTGATCTCCTTCTTTTGCCACTGTCCATATGACAACCGTGCCATCCTGTGAAGCACTGGCAATGGTCGATTTAGGAAGTCCCAAATTTGGAGCCCAGCCTACATCACGTACCCAGTCAGTGTGCATCTTGAGAGCAGGAAAGCAGTCCATCTTCCATATGCCATTGTACAGTTTCCACACTTTGACAGTATTATCACAGCCACCTGAAGCAAGCTTCTGGACATGCTCAAGCTGTCCAGAACCAACAAGTGCACCAGGAGCCAGAGCAGGAGCCCAGGACACAGAGGTCACTCCAACTGGGTGTGCCTGATCGATTCTTGTAGTATCCCAGTTCCCATCGGTACGAGCAGTGAAGACTGAAATGTTTCCATCAGAGGAACCACATGCCAAGCAAAGCCCAAGCTCATGAGGTGCCCATGCAATGGAGTTAACAGATGACTTGTGTTCTGTGAAGACGTGCGCCTGCACCCACTCCTCCGGCCTCGCCCCTTCCTTCCATATGATCACCCGGCCATCGTAGCCGCAGGAGGCAAGCATGGAGCCGAACTTGGGGTGGGCCCAAGCCAACTGCCAAACAGGTCCCTGGTGGCCGCTCAAGGTAGCAAGATGCTGATGGGAAGAGCCGCTGACGCCTATGATCTTCACAGTCATGTCCGAAGATGCCGTCGCGAGGCGCTTGCCATAGTAGTCCATCTGGACATCGTGGACGACATCCTGGTGTCCTGTCTCTATCTTCTGAGCGGGCATGGCTGCTTACAAACTCTATCCACCATCAAACGTTAACCCTTCAACCTTCTCTTGTTCTTCCCCAACTCCTTTAAGAAATGATCAAATTGTCTTGTAATGAATATTATTGTATTATTAAGAAGTAAAGATAGAGTATAGAAGTTGATTGTAAAAGGTGTAAATGGGAACTTTATGATATGAGTTACTATTTGTATCCTATATCAAATTCAACATAACAAAATTAGATTCCAGTTGCGATTTAACACTTGTTACCAAATTTAACAATACTAGAGCAACAAATGACGATGATGAAAGATTTGCGAGGAAAAAAAACAAGGGAATTCGTAAAACACATAGCAACTTTTACACCGTTAGTAAGTCTGGATTACCGCAACTCTATCGGATTGCTCCAAAAGATCATGACTTGACGACCAATTCCAATCGAAACGTTGGTCACATCATCAAAAGAAAAAGAGAGAGGAAAACACACCGAACTCAGAAACGAGATCCGATGGAGGATCCAGCGGAAACGAACCCTAGATCTGGATTCGGACAACAAGGGCGAATCGAATGGAGGAGGTAACCAAGGAGCAATAAGAGGCAGATCTCGAGAGAGATATCAAAGAGGGAGAAGAAGTGTTACCTGCAAAAAGGTGTAGAGAATTGTGCAGCAGCGGCGGTGGCGGTGACGGCGGCGGCGAGGATGGCGAAGTTTGCCTCTCGTCGAACCCCGATCTACTGCTTCCTCATTTGTACCTCCGTGCGTGCGTTTCATGGAGATAATAAAAGCGGTAGAAGAAAGGGAAACAAGGCATAAGAAAAATGCATTGTGGGCCGGGCTGAATTTATAGGCCCAAGTCAAAAGGACAAGTCCCATGATGAAGGGTTGGGTAATTTGAAAAAAAAAATGTTTGGATGTTCATATATCGAGTTGGATCCCCATACGATTTAATTGTTTAAAAAATTTAAATCTTACTCAACATAATTGAATATAAATTGAATTCAATCAAATAAGTTATATTTTAATAACAAAATTGTGTAAACAAGTACAAAATATGATAATAATAAATTATAAATTTTAAAAATAATAAAAAAAGTATATCAAACATTTTGGAAATAAGTTGTTAGATTGATCGAATTTGAAATTTCTTTAACTCGTAGTTGATCATCGAATTGTGTCAAGTCAATTCATTAGATCAATATGATCGACCATCTCTTCTTAAACTAATCGATGAATGGTCGCTAGTTAGCAAATCCAACTAAAAAAAAAGTTTGGATGTGGTTGATAAATAACAAGAGATCTCTCGAGTTTTATCATTGAAGCTTCTAATGCCCATTGTATACTTAATCTATTAACCTCATTCAACAAAAATAGAAAATTCAAATGTTGATGTAGAGTAGCAAAATTTAATTGTTGGTGAAGAAATTAAATATTTATTTGATATATAACATCTGAAAAAAATCAGAAAAAGTACAAAAATCATGATTACATATGTCACACGAGATTTATGATATTCACTCTTAAATGATCTAGTAACATAAAAATATGTTATAAAGATTTAAAGAAAGGATTACAATGATTTAGTCATCTTATAACCCCTAATCATAAGGAATTTATATAGTAAATCATTTTATTGAATTAAGAGAATATATGATTTTTAGTTAGAATATAATTCAATGCTTTATGATCCCTATGCCAATAAAATGTTGCTCAAGTATTTTAAATGCCTTGCATGCTATGTTCATGTGATATATGTTGCAAGCATTAATGTCAAAAAGGACTAATGGTAAGTGAAAGGTGGACTAATGATCCTAAGAAGGGTGTTGTATGAAGAACAATTTGTTATTATAGAGAGAATGTGGGTCAAAGTGCGATTTCGAGGAAAACCGATGGATTTGCCCCATCTTAATATGTATGAAATGCTATTGATACTAGTTATGATGGTCTTTATATAAAGCCTCTCTTACGTTCGGGTTCGTCCATAAAACATGGTAGATAATTATGTGGCCCCGGTGGCGAATCTCATGGCTATTTTTGTGCATATGAATATAGCATTGGTGTCACTTGTGTGGATGTTATGTTATGTTAAATAAGCCTATTAGATACATTTGTTACACAAAAAGTAAGGAGTGTTATGTTGGCTAATGGAATTATGCAAGGGACGATGGATCCGGAGCCCCTATCGCATTCACTCCCTCCCCTCCCCCCCATACAAACACTTCACGCTCTCTCAAACCGCCCTTTTCCTCTTTCCTCTAAGTTTCCCTCACATAACGTGCCTAGCCGCACCTCCCTCGCAAAATCCTTCACCTTTTCGAAACCCTATCCAAAGCCACACATGGTCTGACATAGTTCGAGGTTCATCACATTTTAGTGGGACGATGTCTCCATGGCAATGGAGATGTATACAGGAGGCAGCGCAGGATGAGGTGGTGATTCCCATGGAGGATGTAGAAGATAGATCTCAGCAGCTCACTAGAGGCCTCATCGGACGTGTCCACATAGATGTAGGCACGACAGAGCTACTCAAACCTACGCTTCCCTCGCTCTCAAACTTGAAGGGAACGTTGGAAGTTATAGATCTGGATAATAGTTGTTTTTTTATTTATTTTTGCAAACAAGGAGGAGAGGATGTAGGTGGATAGGAAGTTCATGGGTGGTTAGTGGCCATGATCTTCACCTCATGCAAGCAAAGCCCTTCTTCAAGCCACTGGAATGGCAGCCGCTAACTAACCCTGTGTGAATCCAGCTACTTGGATCAACCTTTGAGTTGGGAAACTAGATCTCCATCACTCGCATTACTTTCGCTTTCGATCTTCCTCTACAGATGAAGATTGAAATGATCAGTGTAGAAGATGGTTGTGCAGGAATCTGTGTAGAACTTGATCTCTCAAAGCCCATCAAGCAGAGGGTATGGATCTAGTAGTCAAATGGTAATCATTGTTTCCAAATGGTAATAATTGTTTCCAAATGGTACTTTATGAACGCTTATCATCCTTTTATTTTTGTTGTGGTCGTGTATGACATAAACTGGAGAGCTTTCATAAGAGGTTGGATCCAATGAAGTTGGGTGAGGCGAACGACATTGCCGTTGGGAAGGTATTGCTCTAGGCTCATGGATGCAAGCTTTTTTGGCCAGGCTGCGCCAAGTATACCCCAACTCAATGGAGCGAGAAGCAGTAGTTCTTAGGTCACTCGGTATCTCGGTCAGATTGGTGGCAAGGTAGATCCGCCGAAAATCTACTCGCAACCTGTAGCAGAGCGAGGGGAGTTTGAACTGGGCTCATAGTTGAACCATGTCAAACCGGGAACACATCACTGCCTACTACCTTAGCAGAGTCCCAACTATTGGATGAAAAGGTAAGAACAGGTAGAGGCATCCTGATGGGGTGAACGGTCTTGAAGCCTCACGAGTGGAAGGGTGAGATGGGAATTTGGTTAGTCAAGATTTTATTCAGCCAACATCGGCTCTAATCTTATTGCTGCGAGGAATAGACTTAATCAGGAGATACGTGGATCGACTACCAGGAAATAATCACCGAGGACCCCTTGGCGGGTCTTATCCGTTCTCACACCACTAACTCCTCTCTCTCAACCCCACTTCCTTCCCATCATCCTGAGGACCCTATGAAGGGTTCCAGGGACCACACAATGGTCTCCGAGAGGCCACCCTTCGGAGTCTTATCGGCGATCCTCTCCCCCTATCAATTTTGGGTCCTATATGGAGGAAAAGGTCGCCTACATCAGCTCCTTCTCTAAGAGGCAATGGTTCACATGAAGCCCTGGTGGAGAAGTTGAAGGCCTGACTATTTTAGGAGAAGCTAGTGGAACACTCAACCCAGAAAAGCTCCAAGGAGGAGTGTAGGATCTAGAATGGCACCAAGAGGGGG
>LTAE01012141.1:0-14257 GCA_001647135.1 Pontederia paniculata | reverse complement strand
GATCCACTATACTATCCAGCAGTGGGAGTTGATGCTCTACCTCCGAGTGAGAAACCCTTGGATGTAGTGGAATCGAGTACTTCCACAAGTATAACTAGAACCAAACACCCACGATCAACACCGACACATTTGGATGATTACATTATGTACGAGTCTGAGGTATCGTGTTACTCCGTTGATATTGAGATAAAGAATAGTACATATCCTATCACCTATAAGGCAGCAATGACTTTTAATGAATCAGAGTCATGAGCAACTATCATGAAAGCTGAATTGGACTCGATTCACAATAACAGAGTGTGGACATTATGTGATTTGCTGAAAGGGAGGCAATTTATTAGGTGCAAATAGATATTCAAGAGAAAGTATCGCGCCGACGAATCTCTTGATAGGCACAAAGCATGATTGGTGGAGGGTTATACTCAAGAAGTCGAGATTGATTTTTAAGAGATTTATTCTCGGTGGCTAAGTTTGCATCAATTAGGATGATATTAGCATAATAGCATATATGGATTTGGAATTGTTCCTAATGGGCGTCAAGACAATGTTCTTGAATGGAGACCTATCGGAAGACATGTATATGCGACAACCTTAAAGGTTTCAGTTGAAAGGTCAGGAGGATAAAGTGTACAAACTCCAAAAATTGTTGTATAGCTTAAAACAATCATCTAGACAATTATATTTGATATTCCATGAGATGATAATTTAATTTGGTTTCATGACGAACAAATTTGATCATTGTGTCTACATCAAAAAGAGTGGGAGCAGCTTTGTGATATTGTCACTATATGTAGATGACATATTGCTTGCAGGTAATGATGTAGAGATGCTCAATAAGATTAAGGATAGATTGAGCAAATGATTTCAAATGATAGACATGGGTGAGGTCTTCTATATATTGGGTATTCAAATCAATCGTGACAGAAACTCAAGAAGTTTGAGTTTAAGTCAGGAACAGTACATTAATAAGGTGCTAAGGAGGTTCGAGATGTAGAATAACAGTCCCGCACCGACACCGCTAGTGATTGGGAAGAGACTTGAATAAAATTTAATGCTCTAATGCATGGCAAGAACCTTTGGATGAGCCTTATGCAGAAGTGGTGGGCAGTCTAATGTATGTGATGTTCTATACGAGGTCCGATTTGACTTACACTATAAGCTTGGTTAGCATATTTCAAAGTAATCTTGAAAATGCTCATTGGAAAGTCATTAAGAGGATACTGCAATATATGAAGGAACGGTACAATTGAGGTTGACATACCAGGTTGACACACTCGAGGCAATAGGGTATTCGGATGCAGACTTTGGCGGTGATATAGACGATCGCAGGTCTACATCAGGTCATTTATTTTTTTTGGGTGGTGCAGTCGTTTCTTGGAGAAGCAAGAAATAGGGATGTTTGGTTAGAAACACATAGGACATTGAGTATGTTGCTTGTAGTACAACAATCTTCCATTATAATGTATGACTCTAGTGTTTCATTTTAGAACCAGGGCTCGATCTAGCCAGAGGGTCATTACTCATGTATTGTGACAATCAAGTTGCGATAAATTTGATACACAGTGGAGCCAATAGTTTAAAAGGTAAACACATTGAAATTGAGTATCACTATATTCAGGATATCGTTGATAAAAAAAAGTGATAGTGACCTACATGCCTACGAGTGACATGTTAATTGATTCTCTCACGAAAGGGATTGCAGTTGTTACTTTTATCAAGCATATGAACTTAATGGGACTCAGGAGTGATCAGTCAGTACGAAGTATTCACAGATAGTGAAACTTCGAGATATCGTCTCCAATTAGACTATTCACGGATAGTAGGAGTGTTGTCATAGCGACCACATTAGTCAAGTGGAAAATTGTTATAGTTATGTGATCAATCGTGGTCATTCGTCTGAAAAGTTCGCTAGGAACGCATCACAACAAGTTGCAACAAACCCGAAGGCACCGTTGCAATAGACGCGGGCGCAAATGGTGCAGAAGCGAACGAGCGAAACGACCGCAAAGACGGGGACGTAGTGCAACGGGACACGCGGCTATATATTGGTACCGGACACACGCAAGGAGCCCCAATCGCATTGGCGAACATTTTNCATCTATCATGCAATATATATATATATATATATATATATCATATTCATATATATATGTGTGTGTTTAATTGTTGGATTTTTTTTCTTTTGGATTGAATATAGACAGCAGATATTATTAAAGAAAACATATATTGTAATAAAATAAGAAAAAGTCTGACTTATCAGATTAAATGTCATGCAATAACTTAATGAAAATAGAATTTATTGAGACCCTCTTATAGAATTGAAGCGCAAGAGATGAAATAAAAACAAAAACAAAATACTTCAAATAATTAATACACGTAATGCTAGGTTTCACTTTTGATGTACGTAGGAATGTGCCAGTTAATGATTATTTATATTTTGTCACTAATGTAGCTTAATTATTATTAAATTATTAAGGCTTGGAATCCAGTGTCTTTTTTCTTGAAATTACAACACTGCATAATATGATTATAAATCATACTTTATGTATTTATGACAAAGATATATCACCCAATATCTTTATCTGCTTGCTCACATTATTTACATTGACATGATGAATTAGTCCAATTAAGGGAAGGATGGTTGTTGGATTCTATAAATCTCGAGACATATACCAATCTGAAAATCAAATAAAAAATACCAAACGATCACCTGATTCACGGAATCACTGCTAATAGGAAATTATATATCTAGATATATAAATATTAATAGGGTTTAAGAATACACTATAAAGTTACATCACATATATGTTGCAGTGTTATCTCGTTAGCAGAAATTCTTGTTTTCTACATTAACATTCACGTTGTTTTCCAACTTCAATTATAACATTCAACAAATATTAAGATCCAATTGAATTTTGCAGCAGTTACCAAGAGCGGTTTTAAAGGAAAGAACAACCGTCCCTCCATTTTGCACTATAAATAGAAATAGAAAGTCCAATCACTCGATGTACTCCCATTTGAATCTTCAATTTGAGAGATATTGTAATTTCTCAATTTATTATTTTGCATGAAGACTTAGATGGTAACCGACTCTCGACTCGGTTCGCTTATATGGTTATGATGAGAAAAAAGAAAAGAACGTCATCATATAAAGAAGAATCGGGTCAAGAGTTGGTCGCGATCTAATTCGTTGATCGCATCTGTACACGTATGAAATTTATATATCTTGATTTAAATGGTAATCAACTCTTGACTCGGTTGTTTTTCTCTAAAGATTAAAATCCATAACTATATGTGTTTTTGTAAATATGAGAAAAAAAAATCGGGTCAAAAGTTGATCACCATTCAAATCGTGCATATATGCAACATAGAGGATTGATTTCTTGCTATGAGCCACACGAGTTCTTGGCAACGAACTCTTTTGGCCCTGTTGTTGAGAATGTTTATTGTTGAGACCAAAGTCCATTAGGAAAAAATGATTGTGGCTGTAGTTGTGCTAGCAATCCTCAAATCTAGAATTTGAGCAAAACTGTTTTTTTGTAAAATTTGTTGTGCTAGCATAGTCTAATAAATTGTCTATTTTTGTCAGACAAATAAGTCTGCTTTTCTATATTACAAATAGCTTAATATTTTGATAAATGACGTAATATAGCCGCACACAATCGTTCACATGTTTCATATTCCATTCCATTTTTCAATTTGATTATATTATTTTGTCGCTACTGAAAGCAATGTATTACTATTTCAAGCTGTTGACTCTCCAATTACCCGAAAACAAATAAAAGAGGAATTCCATTGAAATATATTTATATTAACCAATTAGAATTGCCTTTCGCAAGTTATAATAGTCTCAAAAGGTCTAATATACAACCTTTCGAGTGAGTGTCAAGAGGATATGAAATTTTGTTGAAATAGATTCATCTAAGAATAAATTTTCATTTTAAATTCATTCTAATTAGCTCATTTTATTTTTCTAACATAAATAAAAAAAAGATTAGAAACATTTTTTTGTCTTTAGTGCGATCCTTATTTTCGCGGAATGATCGTACTCCCCGATCGATCGAGCAATGAATCTATTCAGCACGGAGACACGTTCTCGATTGAAATATATTTATATTTATATTGACCAATTAAAATTTCCTTTGGCAAGTTATAATAGTCATAAAAGATCTAATATACATACATTATTAAACCTGTTTAGTGAGTGTCGAGAGGAAATGAAATTTTGTTGAAATGGATTCATCTAAGAAGATTCTCATTTTAAATTCATTCTAATTATCTCATTTTATTTTTCTAACAGAAATAAAAAAAAGAAAAAAAATATTAGAAACAATTTTTTTGTCTTTGGTGAGATCCCTATTTTCGCGGAATGAATCTTTTCAGCACGAAGACACGTTCTCGTACATAGTTTGGGACAGTGAGTGAGAAACCTTGACAAACAGCTTCTTACATATGACGGAATATGGCAAAAATTTCCAGCATAATGAGGCAGAATTGTATATTGTTATCACCAGTTATGTAGAACTATAAATGACTAAAATTTATTTATTTATCCTCTGTCAACTAAAGCCATTCAGAAGGAAACACAATCAATTCTGAACTGCAAAAATTATTATACATTATTTGCAGAAGTATTCTGCCGACATATTTTATGCAGACAATTCTCCAGATTCGCTGGAGCAATAGCTAAATGCTTCAAGAACTTTTGGAGAGTATTTATTACATCATATTTTTGGCATAAAAGAAAAATCCACGAATAACCTGAATGATCATCAACAAGAAGTAAAAGATAACATTGGCCGTCTGTCGATGTGTCTCTCGACGTCTGAGGAGTAGGACCCCAAACGTCAGCATGAATAAGTTGCGGAGGTGCTGTGATACCCTAATTTTAATTAGAATAGAATTTAAAATAATTAAGAGTAATTAGGTAATTATCCAACCTTAATCCTCTATAAATAAGATCAAACCTTGGATTTATTCCCCTCTTCCTTTGACACCTTCATCGTCACCTTACAAATTAATATTTTTTAAAAAAAAATGAAAATCATATATTGTTGGGCCCCAAAATGATTTGATAATATATATATATATATATATATATATATATTTGTGTGTGTATATGTATATATATGTATACAACCAATAAATAAAAGAAATGCTAAGAATATAACACAAGTGTCTCATTGTTTTGAGCATGTCGGAGCTACTGCTTGAGTTGCTTTCTCCTTGCACAACAAAATGAAAGAAATAATGCTTAGAAACATACCACGCTGCCTTTACTTGTTCAAGAGAATCCTTCTCGTCTAGTGATTATTTTTGAAAGAACATTTTTGGCAAATGTAACCTGTAAAATCAATTGTGGGTACATGATAAGAACACAGAGATAAAGATGATAAATTGCTGAAGTCATACTTTTTTTCCATCCAAGAAATTTTAGGAGACTTTTTTTTTCTTATCAGTTGCAGCTACACGAGATATGTCGGCTGAAAGAATATAAAAAGAGAACACATGAACTAACACATGAGGAGCTAGCAACCAGAAGAAACTTCCAGGAAGAGGTCATTCTAGAGGATAGAAAATCGAGGTGCAATGGAGAGAGATTTAGACAAACATGGCTCAAGGAAGGGGATTCAAACATAATTTTTTCACATGTTTGCAAGTGGCCGTCGAAGATCATATTACAGTCAACAATAATGAGGTCTCTAGGCGTGACACTATTGGTACAATGATAGTTGATTACTTTCGGGTTTCCACAAATGATGTCCCCCGAGCGAATGGCAGTGGAATGGAACAAGGTTGCCACGAATCTCCTCACAACAATGCCAAAACATAGTGTTCGTGGAAGTTCTCTGAGCTCTAGACTTAAAGGGAGGCGCCTAGGCTAGATGGATTCTCGATTTTCTTTTTTTGTGAATTATGGACGGTGGTAAGACAAGATGTCATGGCTATGATTCATGAGTTTGCCACATCTAATCAGGGTTTCGAGAAGATAAGCTAGTTTTTTTTCTCTTTCTCATTCGAAAGAAGTCAATAGTTGAACGTGCGGAGGATTATAGACCTATAGTTTTACCAGATGCTACATACCTATTGGTGGCAAGAGTCTTGATAACCGTCTACGCAAGGTTTTGAGCAAATTAGTGCACCTAGTTCAGCTGCCTTTATCGCTAGTCATTCCCTCATGAATAGATTCGCCATAGCCTTAGCAATTGTCTCCTTTTGGAGATGAACAGGTAGATGCGGATTTTTTTGGAAAGTTGACTTCTTCAAGGCCTATGACTCCTTAGAATTTACTTGAATAAAAATTAACACATGACATCTCGACATTTTTGTAAAGCTATTCTAGTAAATAAAATTTTATATGAATAGTAAATATAATAAGATATACAATAATTTTATAAAGAGTCCTAAAATGTGTAAACTAATAAAATTGACACATGATATGTATTTTATCTAAATAATTTTATTTAATTATGCATTATATTTTGTAAATCTAATTTAAAATTATTTTCATATTATTTTATTAGTGATAAACTAAAGTATACAAAAAAATTAATAATTTTACCTCAATTTCAGAATTTGGTAAAAAAAATTTCTACAATTTGTAATTCAATGTTCTCAATTTTATTTCAATCAATTAAGGGTATTCGTGGGTCAAATCAACATGATGAATATGATTCCATTTCAATTAGATTGATTGAGATTATTAGTCTATTCAATTTCAAACTATCTCGATGACTGATGGATCAAATACAAATTTTAATTTTTCAAACTTGATTAACCCAAACTAATGTGCTGACCAGAACTTTTATATTTTTTTTAATAAAGTTGAACAATTTGATTATGATAAGAATTTCATATTACTTTATAATTCAAATATATAAAATATAATACTTTATATCCTTGAAAGATATTGCAAATGTTTAAAAAATATGATATTTTTAATAATATAATTAATATTAATATTAATATTATAAAGTATTTAAATATATGATATTTAATCAGAAATTCGATGACCCAATCTCATCCAATTCGATTCAATTCCACTCAAATCGACCTAATCAAGATTAATCGAGATGGATCAAATTTAATATCGGATCGAGTCGAATCCAACCCATAAACACCCTTACAATGGACTTCTCTCTATCTATAATTAATTTATATATGATTATATAAAATATATGCATCGCACGGGTTAATAGACTAGTTATAATTAAAAAATAAATTTATTAATGTCAAAGATGGGCCCATACTATAGATTCTAACTTTTTGATATATTTGGAATTTATATGTGTATACAGTTCATATATTACATAAATATATTAAGTAGTATAAGATAATTAAAAGTGTTTAATGCTTAAGTGGCTCAATATTGAAAACTATATAAAAGGTTGTAGTTTAAATACTTTTGAAGTCAATTTTTCATGTTTACTATTTTCACTTTTATATTTATATACTTTGTTGAATATATTAGCTCCCTAATGTATTAGTTAAATTGCTAATTATTATTTACTAATTAAATATTTATTCATCAAAAAAATCAAATGCTATCATCTGATTTAACCATTTGTATTGTTAAATAGAGCCCAAGTAATATTAACGTTTTCATCTGTCATTCTTAACTAACGTTCCTAATCTTTTAATAAAACGATAAACTTTAATGTTGAAAGGAAATTGTTTCATTGACATTATAACATCGAAAGGAATTTCAACTCAAAATGGAAGTAACATGCGCTACAATGCTCTTACATAAATACAATACTTGTAACCTGCTACAGGAACTACCTTACCAGACCTATTGCAGGTGTCAGTTGTTCTCAATAGCTTGCCGCCCTCATTCAACATGGCTAGCACAACTTTGTGATTTAATGCGATGATTAAGTCACTGATAGATCTTCTAGCACAATTCGCCATAGAGCAGGATATGGCCAAAAGCAAAACGAAAGTTGAAGTCTTCGAAGTTGAAGAAGCGGAAGAAGAGGCCCACGTAGTACACCACCGGAAGAGCCTTAGTCCAACAAAAAAGGCAATTCAAAGGGCCAAGTGGGAAATCTTCCGCTGAACCTGTTTCACTTGTTTTGGTGAGTATGGTAATTTCAAGGTCAATTGTCCCACAATGAAGAAGCCATGCTAGAATAGGGCCTAGTAAAATCAAAACAGGGGTTCGCAGAAGAAAGGACCCAATAAGCTCAAATTTGTTGGGTCATCGAATATAATGTTGTGATGATGGTCATAGGTGGATGGTGGATCGATCCATTATTTAGCAAAGATCAATAATTGAGTCAGTGTGAAGATTCATGGGAAAGTGAACCTCGATATAACATCACCATATGATATTACACGAACAGTGGGAGTATTAAGATTGCATTCACATCTCATGGATAGTGAAAATAGTAAAAATGCATGACCCAAGCATGAGAAATGTTAGTAAATGATCAAATGTGATCATAATCACCCAAGCGTGATCACTGCTCAGATGGATTTGCACGTGGATGCAAGTTGGAAAATGCACCTTGAGGGGACAACAGGTGCAACGGCTCATTTGACAGCCAAGGTGAGATCCACTGAATTTGTTGGCGAGCATTTATGGACGATGTAGACGGGGTGATAACAGGAACGTGGCAGGGGTGGCCTCTGGAAGTTTACAGAGCACCTATAAATAGAGCTCCAAGTTGGAGCTATTGATCCATCGGTTGTGAGCTCCAAAATTTTTAATAACTAGAAGAGGATGTGATGTTCGTCAATTTCAAGGTAGATCACTTGCATAATTGCCTGCACACAAGAATGGACGACCACCATAGAGTCGTTGCACCCGTTGTCCCCTAAGGTGTGTTTCCAATTTGCATCAACGTGCAAATCCATCCGAGCGGTGATCGCACTTGGGTGATTATGACCACATTTGATCATTTACTAACGAAAATGCTTTTTTTTTTATTTTAATACATGACAAGGCTTGTGAAAGTGCCCACGACTTTTATATGAGTAACAAATGAGGAAACTGTTAAATATAAACATGAGTATATCATTTCAAGACTATTATAAGAAAAAAATAGTAATTCAAAACGAGCAATGTTAATCTGAGCCAAGATGTTAAATTAGAGCCAATAATATCAACCGAGAATATGATATTACAACGAGATGTCAATAGGTACTAAGCTGCAAAGTAAAATAAAAGCAAGCAATTATCAAAGACAACATATATAATTAATACACGTAACTTTATGAAAAAGCATATATTGTAATCAAATAAGAAAAAGTCTGGCTTATCAGATTAAATGTAAACCCCCCCGATTTATAATTCCAAAAATATCCTTATAACTGAAAATCAGATTCATAATCTCTAATATTAGACAATTTCAAAATTTCTGATATAGTTCATCGAACCTAGACATTTTTATCACTCCTCCTCATAATAACCCCGGTCGGCCATAGTTTTCTCTTTTCTCCATCCTCTCTCATTCAAAGAAGAAAATGATCCCGAGAGAGAAGACGAAGGCAAATCAAGGTTGGAGAGCGACGCCAAGAGAAGGATCGCCATAGACAAACACATGGATGAATTGAGGACGAACGGGACAATGAGCTTATGGGCTAATAGGTATGTAACATGGCGGATCCCTTTAGAATTGGGTTTTCATGATAGATCAATGCATGCGAGGTCTTCTTAGATATTATGATGGATTCTATATGATGATCATATGGCATGTGATTCTGGTTTTAATCCCCATGATGAATATATGATGTTTCTGCCCTAGAAAAGTTACATGATGTAGATGGATTAGGGAGATCCGTTCATAAATATAAGAATGTATATGATGTAGATTTTAAGGCTGAAAATTGTAGGAAAACATAGTGTTATAGATTCCCATATAATAATGTATCTATAGGAAAGAATCTGGGATCGGTGTAAAGAAGAAAAGGGACGGCGTTCTCCCAAAAAATTCCCCGTCACGGCCGTGACGGAGGCAGTTGACGGACGGCACAGACGGAATTCACACAAAAATTTCCCATCACGATCGTGACGGGCATGTCACGGGCCGTGACGGCGGTAGTCGAGGGAGACGACACTCGGTCACGGGCAAAATTCACCCAGAAATTTTCTGTCACGACCGTGACGGACATGTCACGAGCTGTGACGACGTCACGGGGCGTGACAATTGATGATAGGATAAATCACCCCATCACGGCCGTTATGACTTCATCACGAGTCGTGACGACTCAACGTCAACAAGGGTCCCGTAATGCGGACGCGATCGCGAGTCGTGACCATAAAACTGATAATGTACGATCACGGCCGTGACAAGTTTGTCATGGAACGTGACCATGAATGTATATTGCCCGGTCACGGCCGTGACAACAGTCAGGAGTCGTGACAGATCTGTAACGGGTCGTGACCGCTATGTTGCAGGTTCTATTCATGCCAAATCTATTTATTCTAAGTGTAAATGTTGTGGAATTCTTATGTAATCCTAAGGACTAATATGTGGACAAAATAAGGGTCAATCATCCACACGAAATTAATGATGAGGTCGTCATGCATTGAATGATTGGGAGCGCAGTGTTTATGATGATGGGGGACTGGTAGATCAGCTGCTACCTATTTCTTGTTGTCTGGCCTTCTCCCCGCTTTGCAACAAATGGATTTCTTGAACATCATTTTCGGTCGTGGCTTATGCACCCCCACTGACCTATTGGTGAAGCTTCTAAAGACTCATGAGTCCTTCAAAGTCACAACAAAGCAACTCTCAAAGTCACCTCAAAGTCAATAATGGGATAAGAAGAACTTAAGAAGATAACAACTTGGTTTAATGTTTGCATTGAGCATATTGCATTAGATGTTAAGGAATGATGTTATTGTATTTCCATGTATGCCAAGTATAAAGCAAGTTAAATGATGAATGTAATGAATATGATGAAAGAACTCAATGATGATGATGATGTGGAGTAATGGATAATTGACTACGGGTCATGCTTACTCTTTTTTATACACTCATAGTGATTGATGTTTGACTATATATCATAGCTCACTCATGATGCAAGAAAGTAATGATATGTTAATGAAAGGAAAGTTATGTTAAGAAAGTATGTATTGAGTGATTTATGTTTGACTGATGTCAAAGCTCATTTCCTATGCAAAGAAAGTATAACAAGATGAAATGATGAATGATGGCCGAGGAGTAATTAAGGTTGGACTAGTGTCATAGCTTACTTCTCATGCAAAGAATGTAAAGAAAGATGATGTATGAAAAGAAACTAAATTATGATGAAAATGATGTATGTAAGAAATTAAGTGAAAGGTATTTATGATATTTTATGATGATCCTTTTGTTATGATTATTGATGATTAATTATGATGATATGATTTGAGTTTCATGCTTTTAATCTATCATGAAAAGTACATTTCTATTGTGTCTTACATATCTGAGCTTCATAACTCATGGTGGATTTGTTTTCCCCCTGCTTTGGATCCTGCAGGTCAGTGATCTAAGGTGTCATGGTTACTGGTGGTGCATGCGGCGACGGATGTTCGTGATGATGATGTTGTTTGCACATGAGTAGTGGTCCTATGTCAAGTTGTTAAGTTGTTTGCACATGAGTAGTGGTCCTATATCAAGGAGCACATGTCTATCGGATGTGACGTTTGAGAGATTCGGACCGTGTTCGGAACACGGTCCGTTTTGTACAGCGTAATCCCGAGACAGATTTGACTGTGGTTGACTCGTTGACTGATGTGACGCGTCGGTGCAGATTCCGAGATAGCTGGCCAAACGCAGCCGGTTTTTTTTTCACGGGCTTGCTCGTGACCACCAACTCGGTCCGTTTTACAGAAACGTATCGTTTTGGGCTTGAAAGTAAACCGGTTCCCTTCTCCGTTCGAACACGGCCTGTTTTGTTGAAAGGGACCAGAAATTGACATTACCTAAAATGAATTGGAAAACAAAATAAAAAGAGAAAAATAAGAGTTAGACAGTGTAGTTCTAAGTTATAGTCGTTAGCTTGACTCAGTTTGACCCAATCTAGGGTTCGTTCAGCATGATATTCTCTATTCTGGGATGATGGACTCCTTCAAAATAATGCTTTTTCGATGCCCATTTTTTAAAAGTCTGTGATCTTGTTGTCCTTAGTTCAACAGCCCCAAAAAGAGAGGAATTGACTACTTCAAATGGCCGTGTCCATCTGGACCTGAGTTTGCCCGGAAATAAACTATGTATGGAATCATAAAGAAGTACTTGTTGACCAGGCTGAAAATCTTTTTGTCTGAATTCTCTAGTCATGCAATTGTTTTGTGCGTTCTTTATATATCTTACTATTCTCATAGGCGTGGCTCCGGAACTCGTCGAGCTCATTCAGCTTGAGTAGTCTCTCTTTTCCTAACTCACTAGGGTCAAAATTTAAAAATTTTGTGGACCAGAAGGCTTTTTGTTCTAATTCTACTGGTAGATGACATGCTTTCCCAAACACAAGCCTATAGTGAGACATTCCAATTGGTGTCTTGAATGCAGTCCGATAGGCTCAGAGGGCATCATCAAGTCTCAATGACCAGTCCTTCCTGGAAGAGTTGACTGTCTTTCCAAGTATCCTCTTAATCTCCCTGTCTGACACTTCCACTTGACCACATGATTGAGCATGATAAGGAGTGCTCAACTTGTGGGTCACTCCAAATTTGCCTAGCAGATTAGTAACCAGTCTGTTGCAGAAGTGTGAGTCATTGTCAGAAATGATGGCTCTAGGGGTACCAAATCTGGTGAAAATAATTTTCTTCAGAAATTTCACCACTACTTTTGCATCATTAGTAGGTGAGGTCAGTGTCTCTACCCACTTGGACACATAGTCCACAGCAACTAAGATATATTCATTGTTCAAAGATTTAGGAAAGGATCCCATAAAATCTATGCTTCACACATCAAATATATCGCAATATAGTATGTTTTGTAAGGGCATCTCATTTCGCTTAGATATGTTACCTGTCCTTTGACACCGATCACAGGATTTGCAATATAACTGGACATCCTTGAATACTGTAGGCCAGTAGAACTCACTCTGTAAAATTTTAGCAGTTGTCATGTTGGGTCCAAAATGTCCTCCAGCTTCTTTTGAATGGCAATGCTCTATTATGCCTTGGACTTCTTCATCAGGAATGCATCTTCTGATGATCTGGTCAGCACAGACCTAAACAAATATGGGTCCTCCCAAATATAATGCTTCAAATCAGAGAAAAGGATCGACCGACCTACGATCGATCGAACCTATATTCGTCCAGACCCGATAGTCGGTCGAAACCACCATTGAGGTCGGTCGACCGACTTGCGTCGATTTCAGAAAATAAAGATGTGAACCTAGGGTTTTCGCTTAGTTATCGAAATCCGTCAATTCAACAGTCAGTAGGAGTTCAGTACAATGTCATGCTCAGTCAATACAATAGCGATATCACAGTAGAGAACATCTAGTATATGAACCCTAATTTTCAACAATTCATTCATAAATTAGAACATCATGCAATTATCATTCAATTTTTGTCCTAACTATCAATTTAGCACAATAAGTGTCTAATTCGTGCTTTCTATGCATTTAACAATCTGTCAAGACCATATTGACACAAGGTCAATGTGGGGATCCATTTACATACCTTAGATGCTCTTTTTTTTTTCTTACTTCTCTTCCCCTTAGCTCTCTTCTCCTCTTCTTCCTTCAAGCTCCACCAGAATTTTCACCTTGCCTTGGATCCAATCTCCCTTCTCCTTGCTGATTTGCAGCTGCAATTAATTGGATTTATCATCAATTTTCAGATTTGGGCATGGGGCTGATCTTCCAAGGTTGCATTCTTCAAATGGGTGAAAAAAACAATGTGATTCTGGTTGTGGGCTTATATAGTGAGGTTGGGAGAGAGAATGAGTGGTTTGGGGGTCCAATAGAGTCTTGCCATGTGGTTGGTCCCACCTCATTTCCTTTTTCATTTCTTTTTTCTATTTTCTTTTGATTAGGTAGATATTACATTCTACCCCCCTTAAAAGAAAATTCGTCCTCGAATTTAAATCAATTTAAACACTTACCGAACAGGTGCGGGAATTGAGATCTCATTTCATCTTCTAATTCCCATGTTGCTTCTTCGCCTTGGTGATACTTCCAAGCGATCTTCACCATCGGCACAATCTTGTTGCGAAACCGATGCTCGCGATATTCGACAATTCTTATGGGTTGTTCTTCATATGTCAAATCCCTTTTTAAGTTGGGTTCTTCAATAGTCAATACGTGTGAGCTATCA
>LTAE01012139.1:0-12666 GCA_001647135.1 Pontederia paniculata | reverse complement strand
TTCTTCTTCTTCTTCTTCTTCTTCTTCTTCTTCTTCTTCTTCTTCTTCTTCTTCTTCTTCTTCTTCCACAATCCAAAATTTAGTTTTTTCGAATGACTCATAATCAATTGGATCTTGAGGTTTTTTTGCACGGATGATAAAATTAGTTAAAAGATGATAAATCAATTTACACACATTGTTTATTAACAACTTACTTGTTTTTCAAGCATAAATTGTAGTGAACATAGACAAGATCATTTACCATTTGATGCTTTAGTCCATTTGTCTTTTTAGTATGGATGCATTCAAAGACATTCCAATTGCAGAAGAAGAAGTAGTTTGAGCAAGAATTTTTATAGTCAACTTTTGCAAATTTGAAACATCATAACCAAATAATCTTCACCATTCATCTTCATTAAATATAAAAAAACACAAACCAATACAAGGTGAGAACTAATATTTTCAAAGCAATGCATAAATTTTAATCAAGTAAATTAAAAATTAATTAAAAAATGCATGACATTTATCTTACCCACTCTAGTGGTTTTGATACAAGCAAGCACCTTTGGACGAGAAAAGCATAATTCATGCTCTCGACAGATTCTTAGATCCTCAAACATAAGTGTGCAATTAGAATCATCCGTAACTTATCAATGACATTATACACACCACCCATAATATCAGGCTCCCTGCACAAGTTGGATTCACCAAATTGAAAAATATGATTCAAAAAATACGTCATTGCATGAAAATCTTGGCGCAACATACGATCACATTGACTATCTATAATATCAACATATGGCTTGTACAACTTCTTCTTATTTCTAAAAATACATTCATTATTCCAGACGTGTCCTATGCATGACCTCAAAATGTAACCAAAAATGATTTTTCATTAGTCTGACAAAGCCGCAAAAGCGTATGAGTGGAGTCATGATCCTTACAATCATCAAACGATTGTTCCAAAAAGCTTCGTCCAACAAATTTTATTTTACATCTTTTCCATTTGGCTTTTTCAAGAATTGCTTGAAATCATCACTAACAAGCAAGCTTGTAGATCATCCTATGCTTATACAAACTTTGTAAAGCAATAAAATTAGTTGCAAAATGAGTTGCACAGGACGAATAGTTTCTCGTCAGCCTTCCCTCTTTCTCAACCAATTTAAAGTTACCTTGTGAATGTATGCAAATATAGTCACTCTAGAAGCAATAAGAGTTAAACTTTCCATTATGGACATATCCCCAATACCTTTTAATATGAAGTTAACACAATGAGATTCCCAAGGAGACCCAAAAATAAAAGGACACTTCTCTTTAAGCTTAAATCATGTAGCCTTATAATTTACTACATTATCTTTTACCATGTGAACCACATTCTAAGGACCAACCCATTCCACAATTTCACTAAAAAGATTGCATAAGTTTTCTGCATTTGTGTAAATATCAGAATAATCAACAAATTTGATAAATGAAAACCCTTTTGGACAATAAACTAACAAGCATATGAGTGGAGTCATGATCCTTACAATCATCAAATAACTGTTCCAAAAAGTTTCATCCAACACAATTTGTTTTACATCTTTTCCTTTTGGCTTTTTCAAGAATGGCTTAGAATCAACATTAATAATCAAAGCTTGTAGATCATCCTTATGCTTATACAAACTTTGTAAAGCAATAATATTAGTTACAAAACAAGTTGCACCATGACGAATAATTTCTCGCTAGTCTTCCCTCTTTCTTAACCAATTTAAAGTTAGCTTGTGATTGTATACAAATACATACACTATAAAGCAAGAAGAGTTAGACTTTCCACTATGGGCATATCTCCAACATATTTTAATACGAAGTTAACACAATGAGTGTGCATAAGGAGACCCAAAAAATAAAAGGATACTTCTCCATAAACTGAAATCCTGCAGTCTTATAATTTGCTTCATTATTTGTTACCATCTGAAGCACATTTTGAGGATTCACCCATTCCATAATTTCATTAAAAAGATTGCATAAGTGATAAGTTTGGTAAATGCACACATTTTAATATCGTAACTTTTCTATTTTATGGCACTATGTTGTGAATTAGGGTCCATTTTTACCAATTTTTCAAAGAAGTTTTTATCTACACAAGTTTTATTGAATTTTCAGGAGTTGGATAAAAAAGAGGTGATTTGTACAGAGGTTGACTTGGTCGATCCGTAACCAAAGATGTGAAGCTATGATCTAACCGTAGTCACACACTTTGATGAAATCGATTAAGGCAAGTCGTAGCGGGAGTTGAAGTGACCGTAGCTCATCATAATTAGCCCGTAGCATAGCATCTCACGATTGTAACGCTCCTTTCAAGACCGTAGCCTCCCTTCTTTAGACCGTAGAGGTCATCATCAAGTTGTAGCGCATTTCTTCAGGTTGTAGCCCACTTTAGGCGTTCGTAGCACACCTTCAACTCAACCGTAGCTCCTTGGAGTAACCATAATGGTTGGTGACATCGTCAACAATGACATAGAAAGATTAATTAGGGTTTGAAGAGGGGGGCCAAAATTTGGAGAGTGTTGGGGGATGTTTTGAAGCTTGGAACATGTTTGTAAGAGGTTAAAGTAGTTGCATTTGATACCTAGGCTTTTAGTAATTTTGGATGTTTGAATTCTATAGCTTCTAGTTTTAATGCAAGTTTTTCCTATCTTTCATATATCCTTCTTCTCTCTCATTATGAGTAACTAAACTTAGTTTTTTAGGGTTATATGAAGTTTAATTTTTAATGCTTTGGATTAGTGATGATGCATGTGTGTGATTCTTTTGCTTGGTGAAGGGATTGTTAGACTTCTATGAGACTAGCTCAGTCACTCTAGGTTATTGAATGATGAAAATCATGTCAATCAACTAGTAGTTGTGCTAAATGAAATATATATGTGATATCTAGAAATAGAATCACTTCTATTGCTTCTTGAACTCATGAATGAAATGCAATTAGTTTGTTATAATGAATGCATGAAAGTGTTATTCCTTAACCCTTATTAGAATTGTGTTACCTTAAAAGAAGAATGCATGATTTGTGAGTTGAGCAAGAATCTATCACATTTTGAGTCACCATCCTATGCACTTATAAATGGATTTGAAACCCTAAAACATATCTCTCATATATAATTCCATATCATTAGCGTTGTATATTTTTCTATTTAGCATTCTTCCTACTTAATCTTTGTTGATAGTTTAATCTTTTCACTTTTAACCCTAATCATTTAGATAATGAATTCAAAATTATAATTGGAGTATTTGGCATCTTTTCTTTCTGGTATCGATATTGTATTACTAAACAAGACCCATGTACGTTTGCGAGAATCTTGTTAAAGTTTTCTGCATTTGTGTAAATATCAAAGTACCAAGATATTTGAGAAATAAAATCCCCTTTAGACAATAAACTAAAAAGTTGATCAATGATTTTTGTCTTTTGTATGTCCATCCATCTCCCATTATGCTGTAGTTAGTATTTGTTCATGTGTTTCTAAAGGAGTCAATAATCAATTTCACGTGGAGTTTAGAATCATTCAATAAATTCACACGAAAAACATGATAAGAAGGATGCTTATATCCATAATCTATGGTAACTGCTTTATCAATAGTATGTTGAAAATAAGGGGAATTACAAGCATTTAAAGGAATACAAACATCATAAAACCATAATGAAAATGCTGAATATATGTTTTCTTTACTTTGCATGCATGTCTTAACATTGGGTTGAGAAGAATTACTTGCACCTGTATGAAAAGATGATTCGATCTCAGAAGAAGTTCTTTTCTTTCCTATGAAAATTTTATTCTCATTTCCTTCATTCAATGTCAAATCTTCAGTTTGGCCCTTTTTGTCCTTGTTTTTATGTGAAATAACATCTAATGAACTTTTAATATCTAACTAAACTTATAAAAAAATCTTTTTTGCATGCTTCAATATTTTCTTCAGTCCCCGCAAGATGTTTTTTCATCTTATTAATGATAACACATGTAACTTTCTTTTGGTAGAATCCATATATCAAAATCTTCTTTCATTGTTCATTTGTTTCATAAGGAGTTGAAGAAGATTGTATTGTTGATTGCGTTTGAGAAGACATGATTCCTGTTAAAAAATAAAAAAAAATTATAGTTTTTGAGGTTATGAAAAAAAGAAAGTTATGATTAAATTGAGGAAAAATTTAAAAATAACAAAAGAATTATATAAATGTTCTTTTGCTCTTTGGAGATGAGAGGAAAAAATGTAAAAAACTATTCTCAATCCTAGTTTTAAAAAATTAAAAACTATTCTCAATCATATATAATGATATAAAAGCTCGAAAATGAAAAAAAAAAAAAAGTTAGTAATAAGCTGATCAATCCCATTTAATATAATTAACAAATTAATGATCAAAATGGATTAGTGAATGTCAAAGAGTTCTACTTTTTAATTAAATATTATACAGAAGAATAAAAAATAAAAGTAAAATTAGTATTATGTCAATCATTCTCTCGTAAGAGATATCATGGGATAAAAAATATGATTTATAAATTAAACAGTACGCCATTGAATAGTTCAAAAAATTAAGGAGAGTGTGAAAAATAACATTAAGAATGTACACGGGAAAGACCACCACATGATGACAAAATGATGTACATGGAGTTCTATTCGGATGACACACGAAGGCAACATGACAGATGAGTAATAATTATGATGACGTGATGATGAAGGTGAGTAGAACTATAATGACCTTTAAGTGAAAAATAGGAAGATATGAAATGCCACATAATATAAAAAAAAAGTTTAGAGAAAACGACTAGCCAAGGAGATCTTAAGGTGTCTTGTCAAGCAAAATGAAAAGAAATTTATTTTCTTCTGCGAACAAGAAGATGGGACGGGAGTAACATGAATCAAAGAAATAAGAAGATGGAGCAATCGAAAGGGATGAGTTCAAATATGTGAATGGTGGCTGATTTTTAGCTTTACTTTTTTATTCGTATCTTATTTTTTACAATATTACCTTTGAAACTGTAGCAAAATATTTAAAAAATTATAATTATAATTTAACCAAGTTGGTCCAATTCCGTGGCATTCAGTTTTTTGTTAATTCTATTTTTTTAATATCGAAACGGATCGAATTTACTATTGGTTCAAAAAATTAATGTTCGAAAAATTGATTTGACATGTATTTAAACTAGCATCTACATTTACTATCATGTGTTGATCAAGTTAATATATTGTTAAATGTGTTTAATAAATATAATTAATAATAACGATAAGCTATTGAAACACAACATTTGAGATGTTTGAAAGATCAATATTTAAGATAGTTATTACTATGTTAAAATATATTTACAAAGATACTCTTAAAATATTTTATTATTATTTACTATTTGTATAAATACACTTATTCTTTTATACCATATGACCATTTTATTATTTGTTATATTATTTTATCAATTTATAAATTATTTAGTTAACTATTTATTTTTAATATTAATTTATTAATATTAAAATAGTTAAAATAAAAGTAAGTTATTTAATCTGGGATACATATAATGATGTAAATTATGTAAAGGGTCATTTCTATTTTCCTCTCTTGAACTATGGTGAAATTTTATATCTACTCCTAAATTATAAAATCGAAAAGAAGTAGATCTAATTTTTTTATGATTGACAAGTTTTATTCAATTATTTGGTTTTAAATTTACTCAAATTATTTTAATTTATTAAATTATTAATTTACCTCATCTTCTCTACTCTCTCCTCTCTCTTTCTATCTCTCTCCTCTCTCTTTCTTTCTCTTCTCTCTCTTTCCTCTCTCTCCTCTCTTCACAAGCGTCGACATGCTACTCGCCTGCGAGTAGCTCATTGGCGCGAGCTCGCGCCGACGCTCATTGAGAGGAGAGAGGGGAGAGGGAAAGAGAAAAAGTGAAAAAAGAGGGTGATGAGAGAGAGAAAGAGAGAGAGAGTGGAGTATTTTTTTAATTAGGAGGGTGAATTGATAGTTTAATAAATTAAAGCAATTTGAGTAAATTTAAAAGTAGATGATTGGATAAAACTAGCCAATCGAAAAAAGTTTAAACCTACTTATACTCGATTTTATAATTTATGGATAGGTCTAAAATTTCACGATAGTTTAGGGGAGGAAAATATCAATTCATATCTTTTTTAGTCATTTTACATTTATTAGTTGATTCAAACATTGTATTTGTCAAACACTTTTATTAAATTTAATAATTAATTGGTTAGTATTTTTTGCAAATATTTAGCCGTTAATCGTTATTCGCTATTAACTATTCAAACTATTAGTTCATGTCAAACAGAGCCTAAAAACATGGAATGAATGAGGAGTTAAGACATGAGCTAAAACTGCTTATAAACAAGTCACAACTTAGGAGTGTTATTTGGCAATGGGATGGACCTCAAAGGATCCGTGACTTCCTATTGCTTACTGGACATGGGCACCTCTTTATGAACACATAGAGACATCAAGGCAGCTTGGCCCATCCAGACATTGCTCAAAATATTAGAGATAACTCGAGATGATTGCACACATGCTACGAGGCTACAACAAGGTAAGAAGTGATTGTCTTAATCTTATAATCTTTTATTTGATTATTGGAATTTTTTGTGTGGCCTCTCAAGAATGGCTCAATCTGCAAACTGAAGCAAAACATGACTGCAAGGCTAGACATACATAGTGACCTACCATCTTTGCCATAGCTTGTTGGAAATTTTAGCAACCGGACAATGAAGATGGATAGCAATAAGGTACTAAACTAACGAACCCAGTGGACCTCATAAAAGCTCAAAAGAATTAAGTAAAGCCAATGGAATCATAGAACCACTTGAATCCATGAATGCCCCTCGATTAAGGTGTATCATTCAATGAAAATAAGTATGAACAAGAAATATAATTGAAAGTAACGAGTCAATTCAAATCCAATTATAATTAAATCAAGAAACTCTTCACGAAGTAAACACGTTCATAAAACAAAAAGCGATCAAGGAGGCTCATAAAACAAAGATTCAAAATAGTTCAACGAGATCAAACCAAAACGTAAATCACATTCATCATCCCCTAATAGCTAACTTCAGAATTATCCTATTAGTTACAAAGTGTCATCATCAAAATACAAAGATAAAGTTCAGAAGATTATCCCATCTTCTTCTTCCTTCTGCATTCTTCCTCCTGTGCTGCTCCAATGGCGCTCTCCAAAATGAGGGTCTTCCAAAAATGGGGCCTCCCCTCTCCTCCGAATTTTTCTCTTTAAATATCTCATTACTTTCTATTTGTATTTTTCTTTCTTTTGCTTGATATTTGTCCCCTCTTTCTATCATAAATATTCCCTTAATTTCCTTTGATTCGTCAATGTTAATCATGAGCTGTCTTGATTTTCCCTCATTTTAGTGAATTTGTCCTTTTCTGTCGATTCGACATGCGGGTTTGTGATGTTCTTTTTAGCAAGGGTGTGATAACTCTTTTCCTTCGAAGTTTCTAAAATAATAAAAAAAAGCAGCATCAACTGGCTCTAAATGCAAAGATCGATAGATTCAACTATAATAGGAGAATGTTCAATAGAAAAGAGAAAAAAATAGGCTCATAGTGGAAATTCAAGTTTGAAAGAATGCATGAAAACACTATCAATCACAACCATAATGACCAAATATGATGCACTTGATGTGTCGCATCTAGTATCAAATAATAAGTATCCAAAAGATTAGTACATTGGATAATTTGCAGACCTATTGACTAAACGGTTATTTGTATTAGCATTCAATAAGTATTTTGAGAATATGAATTTGAAAATTTGTAATAGATTGAATTTAAGGCAAGTGAAAGATTTTTTGGTTTAGCGCTTATTGTGCCCTAAACACAATCTGATCTAATAACTATTATTTAATCATGCTTACTTTTATTATTCTTAGCATGTTCCCTTATATATCTTAAATATAATTTGATTACATTTCCCATGAAGTATAGTTGTGACATATGACATATGATACAATCATAATATGAGATTTGTTTTGTCCATTTCAAAATATGATCATCACATGAATGATTGATGATAGGGCAACATCAAGTGATTGTGTATTTTATCAGTCAACGATTTGACAATGATAATTTTCATTATGTGTTAAGATAAAAACACATGTGTGTGTTGGAGAACAATTTCACTGAACTAACCCACATGCGAATTTTTATGATTGGACTATTAGCAAGATTTCTTAAATGGAATGAATATGTGATCCTTTGACATGAAACATCATTGTTTACTTTCATATTAATGATATTATTTGTTAATGTTAATGATGATCCAATTGGATATATCAAATACATTTATTAGTGACGTTAGAAGCATGTGAAAACATGTGATGACTCATGGTGAAGCGATGTTTTAAATGACAAATAAAGATCGATGCAAAGTTTGTGGCCACAACATGAAGAGAATGAGTTCTCTATTCGCATCATGTCTGCATTCGTCAATTAGTTCATATCGAGATTACAAATTTAATATTTCCACCATGTCATATTTTTCTCGCTTTGGACACAAAAATTGTAGAAGGATTATATGTTTATGGAAAACATTTTAAAGGTTTACCAAGATTCATATCACTTTAGGGGTCATGATATACTGTAAGGTGTCATTGTTGGCCCATAAGAGATTACACAATAAGTTTGGAAGCATCAATAGATTGTACTATCGATAATTGTGTAGTTGATATATTATATATGAAACTCTTATGGTTGTAGTGATGTGAATGAATCACACACAGACAATATATTAAAGATGAATATAGACTTTGCATCCCCCTTCTCGTATTTGTAAACAAGAGAATCTTGGGTCAATTCTCAAGTTGTACCCGTCTATCGAGCAATTGAAATTCAATTATTCAGAGCCAGAGCCAGAGATAGTGATTTTCTTGTGTTGGAGATCCAGACACCAGAGATCCGTTAGTGGTATTGCATCACATTTGTTGATTCATTTTTCTCATGAAACAATAAACAACAATGTATCGTCCAATGTATAAGCTTTGTATAGAGCAATGGAAGCCACTATAGTTGAGCCAAATGGTATAGGCATCTCCTCAAAGAATTGGGAATGATTGTTGACTATACGAGAATTCCTCTGATTCCTCCATTCCAACCAGGTTTTCAAGAGGCATGCAGTTACTACGGGCATCAGTCTAAAGGTTTCTTTCTCGAAAATTGCCTTATCTTATTAAAGGAAAAGGACTTTTGCTAGGCACCAAGGCTTCTTTCATTCCTAACTTCCCTTAGGCCTGGTTAAGAAAGGAAAGCAGGTCCAATCCCAGCAAGAGAAAAGAGCAAAACCTAAGAGAAAGGAACTATTTTCGAGCTTGAGCTTTTCTGCATCTGCAACGAGCAGATAGGGCCTAAACCAAACCAAAAGGCAGTATATTTCTTATATATGAGACCACCCTGCCATTCCCCATTCAAGATAGGCATAGGGAGGAAAGAATTGAATAACCTGTTTAAATCTATCTCAAAGTGTCTTATGTGGTCTCTCTAATCCTTATACAAGTTCTCTTTTTTTTAGTACAAGTTCATTTTGATCTTGATGTGGATACCACTAGAAAAAAACATGTATGTGTTAAATCTGTTTTATAGATCATGGAGTGCATGATTGATGCACGTCGTGTAACAGGTCAGGTTGTAGCAGAAAAGATCTAGCTGTGACACAGATTGCGACAGCTCTAATGACACCTGATTGTTCACTACAAAGGTAAGTTTTATAATTTATAAAACACCAAATTACACAACTACTGGTTCCGCAAGCGTACGAGTAGTTGTAACATTTTGGGTTCGATCCACAAGACCGGTCAACTAAGTTTTTAGGAAGATTCCTAACTCAACTGCATTGGACTGAGTAGAAAATATTGTTGATTAGGTTTGTTTTTGGGTTTTCAAATATGATAAAGTAAATAGAGGAAATATCAAATTTTCAGTTGTGATAGGTGCACAACTTCAAGTGATCCCTTCCAAGCTTGGCTCGTATAGGAAACTTACACTTGAGAGGATGATCATGCGAACAAAATTGTCACCTTAAATTATTCACAAACATTAAACACATGGCGGTAAAAAACCAAACTTGCAATAAAATTAAAAGTCTAGAAATGATTCATACATAAGAAAACATGACAACTACAAAGTCTGCCTAGGGCCTCAGAGAGCCTCAGAAATAAACTAAACTAGCACATAAGTCCTATGAGGGATAGTAGGAACATTATTTCGAAAACTAAAAAGAAAAATTAAAGGTTTGGAGGTGGTTTCTTCCTTGCTGTCACCAAGAAATTCTCTGGTCGAACTCCCCTCTGAATGATGTTGGTCTTCTCTTTTAAATAGACTCACTCAGTTCGCCTCTTCATCGTGTCTTGATCAAGGGGAGTAACCATGCGATCAAGATCCTCAATAACTTCCGGTGATTTGATGTTATGATCTTCAATTAACCGTCAGTAGTTTGTTGTGATCTTCCAATTAACTGCCAGTAATTTGCCTCAAAGGAATAGTCTTGCGGACCAAGACATCTTGGTGATTTCTTTCCTTATTTATCCAGATTGTTAGAATCCTCAATAATCGTTGGTGATTCATTTTCTTAATTGTTCGGACTCGATTTCTGAATTGTGATCCCTTCAATATTGATTGCATTCCTTCAAACTGCCCTCCTTTCCTTAATTGATTTGTAATAAGTTTCCAAAATTGGGGCCGACTTGAATAGGAAACATTCTTTGCCTGTTGATTGTGGGGATTCCCTTCATCAAGGGTGGCTAATTGAATTGAATTTGAAGGGCTGGATCCTTACTTGCTTATTTGCATTATTAGCTTCAAAATTTCACAATAAACCCAATTTTATAAAGATATGCAATATTTCTTGAAAATGGGTTAGTCAAATATAGAAATATTGCAATTGGATAAAAAGGTGGCAAGAAAGTCTCATGTGGTATATAAAACACGACTAAAAGGTGACATTAATGAGGGTTAAAAATTGTGTTTTTAGCCACTCATCAATGATCTCGAAAAAAAAGAAGTTTTTCTCATAATCATGTGAATTAAATTTCTTACACGTATGACATAGCTTGTGTAACAATTATAGTCTTATAGAATAGGTTTATGGAGTTATTGTAAGAAATAATTGAATAATAAGTTAATAAACAAAAAATGGAATAAATATAAGAGAATGAAAAAAAGAATAAAAAAGAAAAAGGAAGGAATAACAAAAGTAAAGAAAAGGAGTAGTCATAAAATCTTCAATGAATAATTTTACATCATCCTAAATTTTCTCCTTACCAAAATGTCTATTAAAATTCACCTATATTATATTATTCTATTACAAAGTGATTGATATTCTTCTTGCATGCAATTAGAGTATCTCCAAAATAAATTTTCAACATCGACCACAAAAAATGCATAGTCAAATTAACATATATTGGTTATTCATCCTATTCATCCTACAACTCCATCCATTTCTTTTTCAATTTGTCAATTTGCTAAATACGTGAACTATTTATTGTCATTACTTTAAAGAAACTTTCAATAAAAACAACATAAAAATATATATAAGAAAATTTGAAGGAGGTATTTGGCAATAAGTAATCTTGGCGTTTCTTTTCTTACTAATTAATCATATTTTCCCTATTGTAGAAAATAGATGAGATTTATATCCATTCATAATTCTAAAAAGATGACATGCATACATTGGACAAAAAATAAAAATAAATAGCAGTCAAAGGAGCCCTCATTTACCAGTATATAAATATGACATTGGGAGTACATGGAGAGGCAAATGTTGCTACTCTAAGAATAGAATAGAGAAGTATGTCACTGGAGATTCTGAGTATGTAGAAAGTATATAGAAAGCTAAGGTTCTAATAGTGGATTATGTAGCAGAGTGAAATGATATCCTGTTGAACCATGAAGATAACATTGAAGGAATAATGGAGGAGATAAAGGTCTTCTTTTTGGGTATAGGCTTATAATAAAAATGGTTTTTCACCTACTAATGGTTAAATAATAGTTTCAAGTTCATGATTTTGGGATAATAGACAATAATTTTATATAAAATTTTATCTTTTGGTTGGAGAAGTAATGATAGCTTTCAGGAAGACAAATGTTAAATTAGATGTGTTGCCAATAATCCTAAAAGCTTAAGCCGATAGGAAGAGCAACATCTTTATATTTATATATTCTTAACACTCCCCGTCACGTGTGGGCTGTAGGATCTGGATGGCACCAAGGGGGGGTGAATTAGTGTATTAAAAATTCTATCCCTCTTCTACTTAATCTATATGAGTTATCTTAGTGGAAGCTTGCAAATGCAAATATAAATGAAACGGAGAGAAGAGAGTAGAGAGAAAATAAACAACACAAACAAATACCAAGTTTGTTGACGAGATTCGGCCGAACTCCTGGCCTACGTCCCCGCTCCGGTCTTCTCCCACGAGATCTCCGGAGATCACTATTTCCTTCTTCAAGGGCGAAGCTCCCTTACAACTTCTCCTTTCTTGCACGAGCACAAGGAGACAACCTCTTACAGAATCTCAAGATCGCTTGGACCCTTCTATGCTGGATTCCTCACTCGAATCACAGAAGGGGAACTAAGATTTCGCTCAATGCACTCATACAATGTTTAAAAAAGTTAGCCAGAGTTACTTCCCAAGACTCTTAGGATTATAATATATACT
>LTAE01012138.1:0-14266 GCA_001647135.1 Pontederia paniculata | reverse complement strand
TTCATCCTTTGTATAGATGGGAGAAGATATAGGAATAATTACAAAAAAAATAACACAAAATAATTACACCTTGGATTTCTTGACGATCGTCAATCCTGCAACACTTCTTCTCCTTCTTTAAGTTCTCCCAGGTCCAAGCATCCTTTCTCTAGGTTTTTGGGTGTTATTTATAGGGATGGAGAGGCCTTGGGATGATGGAATTCATCTAGGATTAGAGTAGAGTTGATAGGAAATCAGAACCGTCCAAAAATCCCATAAAAAATACATTTATATACAAAATCCCGCACTGTCAGGACCCGTGACAAAAATGTCACGGCCGTGACCGAACAACAAACACTGGGGATTGTCACGGCTCATGACAGGAGTCACGGCCGTGACCGAACTAAACTGCACATGTCATAGCCCGTGACAGAAGAGTCATGGCCGTGACCAAACTGTGGTGTTCGCCGCACATATGTCACGGTCGGTGACAAAAATGTCACGGCCGTGATAATCAGATCAGCGCCACGCTCGCGACATGGTCGTGACCGAATTAAAATCTCAAGATGTCACAGCCCGTGATTTGGGAATCACGACCGTGACCGAAGGTACGTTCATCGAGTAATATCACGGCCCGTGACCAAATTGTCACAGCCGTGACCGAAGCTATATCGCCTTTGAATATGCTGTCATGGCCCGTGATAAAGCATCCAACCGTGACTGAAGGATATCACGGCCCGTGACCAAACATCACGGCCCGTGACGATACATATTTTTCCTTATTCTTTGATCCTTCCTCCGCCATGCATCCAACAGCCCCTGGACATATAGAAAATACACGTTATGTAGATTCTGACTCTTAAGTAAGATAAAATAAGTAAAATAGGAAATATGCATGATTATGCTGATGAAATGTATGTAAACTATGCTTAATATAAACTGGAAAATATGACTTAATGAGTAATTATCATAAAGATCGAGCATCGGCGACCGTATGGGACCCTTCAACCACTTAATATCCTAGGGTGGAAGTGGGAGCACATCTCGATGGACTTCATCACTGGATTTCCCCGTACGAAGAGAGGATATGATGCTATTTGGGTGATCGTGGACTAGCTAACGAAATTAGCACATTTCCTGCCAATGAAGACGAAACAAACGGTCGAGAGCTTGATGGAGTTATATACAAACGAGATTATTCGGCAATACGGTATTCCCATTTCCATCATTTCAGACCGAGATCCTCGTTTTACATCTAGGTTTTGGAAGGGCATCCAGGAGGCATTTGGGACAAAGCTGAATTACAGCACTGCGTTCCACCCACAGACGGACGGACATACTGAGCGCACCATATAGGCGGTGGAAGATATGCTAAGAACCTGTGCACTCGATTGGCAGGGCATTTGGGATACTCATCTTCCACTGATCGAGTTCTCATACAACAAAAGTTACCAGGAAAGCATCCAGATGGCGCAGTTCGAAGCGTTGTATGGTAGACCATGTCGCTCGCTGACATGTTGGAATGAAGTAGGAGAAAGAAGACTGCTCGGACCAGCGTTCATCGTAGATTGTGCAAAGAAAGTGGAGCTGATCAAAGAAAGGATGAAATCAACTCAGGACCGTCAAAAGAGCTATGCAGACAAAGGGCGAAGAGATCACACTTTCAAAGTAGTGACAGAGTAATGTTGAATACATCACCGACAAAAGGTGTCATGCGGTTCAGCAGGAAGGGAAAGCTCAGTCCACGCTATGTTGGACTATTCGAGGTACTGGAGATGATTGGCGATTGAGCATGCAGATTGGTACTCTCCCATCCTTCGAGCATGTGCATAACGTGTTCCATGTGTCCATGCTCAAGGAGTACAATCATGACGATGCAAATGTGATCAAGTTAGAGGAGATCAACATTAGAGATGATCTGACTTAAATTGAGTATCTTGTGGAAATTCTGAATTANTTATTATTATTATTATTATTATTATTATTATTATTATTATTATTATTATTATTATTATTATTATTATTATTATTATTATTATTATTTTCATTCTTCTCATGTCCTGGAGCATTGTGCTAGAGGAAAGAGGACACACTGGGAGCGTAGGACAACAACAAGGAGGAGGAGGAACGACGAGGTTTCGACGATGGATCTTACAAGAGATGAGGTATGTAGGGGGTCCTTAGGAATCCTCCATGAAACTCATCTATATGATTGAGAAACATGGTTTTTAGCTTTTATGATGATGATAGATGATCCATAAATATTTTCGGGATGTTTTTATCGATGTTTCATGGAGATCTTAATCTCAGATCTCCAATTTTTCAGATGCGACCAAAGGGACACGTTCTGCACAGGGTGACAGACTATGTTCCTTCTTCGACGCGGATCGCGCCCAGTGGCGCACCCTCCTTTACACATGACGTCGAACTCTGGCCATGTTTCTTCGACACAGATGGAGTCGACGGCGCATTTTTCTTATATACGATGACGAGCCTTAGCCATGTTCGCCGGCACGGATCGTGCCTTGGCAACACGTTCTTCCTTCTATGTAACGATGAAACACTAATCGTTTTCGCCGCCGCGCTGGAGGACAACACAGACCCTATCAGCTCTCCTACTCGAAGATGATGCCTTATCGGATTCGGATTCGTCACTTCCGGAACACCCACTGATTAACCCAGCACCGGCTATGTTCTTCGGGACGTGGCCGATGCCGAAAACGGTGTGCGCGTAGAACCCTACAGGGAGCTTGGGTCATGTTCTTCGAATACGGGCCGTGTTTCCGTAGTCACACTCGGACCATGTTCACCGACACAGTCCATGTTACGAGATTCCTTACACATATGATCTTGCATGTTTGATAACCATGATGATAATGTATACACTATAAGGTGATTATAGTAATCAAAGATAAAAGATGTAATTGGCGGGACTTCATGTACTGATTGCAAATCGATTAAAAAAGGAAGATGATGAGGGGGAGAGGGGGTGTAGCTGCAGGCAAAACAATGAAACCTCGGGCCGCGTGACTCCAAATCATTGCATGACCATTGTTCCAGTTGCATGGTCATCTCCCATACCAGTGTAACGAATCTTCTCATGGTCCTGTACAACCACTGATGCCATGTAGCATGAAAGTACATGAGGCTCCCTTAAACTAATGAAGAGCTCTTCACAATATGATGATGATGATGATGTTAATATTAAAAGAAGATAATGATGATGCTTAAGAATAATAATTTCATGTCTTTTATGATATTTCTCTCAAACATGATTCATTATTCTATTTTATTTTTATTCCTATTTGAGCCTTACATACTGGCATTAGCTCATGAGAAGGTTCGGCTCTCTTGCATCTGGACCCTGTAGGGAATTAGGTACTCTTGATGATGATGGTGGCGTGCACGTGTGGTGCTCATGACAGTCTGCGGTTGGATATGTTATGTTCTGGTCTTAGGTTGAGCATGTTTTAGGACGCTATTGAGTTGTACCTTCAAACTCATTTATTCATGTTGAGCTTTTAGCACTATTATGATGTTATCTCAGGTTGTCTAGACCTTTATGCTGCATCATTTTGGTATTTTATTTTAATATAGCAGACTTTTAGTAATGGTATAGTCTTCCGCTGATGTGGCTTAGTCTTTGACTGAAAAAGTCAAGAGCAAAGTCAATGATGTATGATGGATAATGTCACCAAAAATGCTAAAACTTTTGGTGGTGTTTCATATAGAATCATAATTAAATCGATTTATCAATCAAATTTTAATGGGTCGAACCAGATTTTAAAAATAATAATGTTATAATGGTTTCAATTTAAAAGATAAATGTGAAATAAACTATATATAAAAATTCAATAATAAATGATTTCTCACTAAAAATTAATTTACGTCTTTAAAAATATTTATGTTTATAATATTTTTATTTTTTCTTTCAATTTGTTTTCTATGAAATATTTTTTTATTACAATTTTCATGTTTCCATAATTACTCTTTTTTTTCTTTTCCACTATCTCACCTTTCCATATATTTTTATGTATTTCCTTTTTACTTGGTTTTCTTTCAACATTATTTCCTTTTTCCTTCAATTTCACAATTAAAATTACTTTTCTTTTCAAATTTTATTTGATTAGAAAAACTAGATTGAACTGATTTAATTTGTTCGATTGATCTTTATCGCTTTAGCTTAATTCAATTATGTTTTTCTTCAATTAATTTAATTATTTAGCTTTTGTTCGATTGATCTTTATCATTGTATCGAGAAGTCCCGATAGGTATAAAAACCTTACCAGTATCATTAAACATCACAACATAAATATATCACTAGTAAACATGTTAGTTAAATCATATTGAAATCCATAACCATCTAACACTTTACCACATAAGGGCATAATCTAAGGCCATCATATTAAGGCTCATAACATTCTTGAGTCAGGCTCATTTGATCCATGACATAAGAGGATAAGTTTATTGTCTATAACAACTGATGACTTAAACAAGACATTTAAGGCCTAGATCTATTGATATGCAAATTAAGAGAAGGTGTCCTCTAATTACAGTATGCAAAGGTCGCCTACATCATGCAACATATACATCATATAAAAGTCATCATGATTATTAACATAATATTTAAATATAGACAATTTCAAGATTAACATAATCATGGGAGTTTGTATAACCTAATCATGACATACCATAAGTATTCCACATATTGACCATTACATACATGAGTCATAAAAGAGACAAGCATCTTATGTACATATTCATCATTTTTTACATTTTTACATCTTAATCATATGATTCATTTGAGTTTTCTCTGACTTACATCATTAACGTCATAATCATATGACCCACTATTATCTTTGCACAAAGAGTCTCGAGTAATATCAACACATTAACATTGGCGAACTAGGTCATCCCTCTTTTTGTGGTCCATTTGGGAAGTACACCCGCTATTGCTAGTAAGTGGTCATCAATTCTCGGGAAATATCTTCAACTACTTTCCCCATAATTGATGTATTTTGACTAAATTCTTCATGTTTCATCTTCTTACAATATATCAAACATAGATTTCTTATTTGTTACAATCATACATTATTTTAAATTTAAATTGTACACAAATCATTTTACTCCTCTGTAATTTGTATGCATAATTTAACTTTAGATTACTTATTATTTTATGAATTATTAAAAAAATATATATTGTGCTAAATTTTAACATAAAAAATAATTATCATAATTTATTTATTTTTATTAAATAATATAATTTATTTTTTCAGTTCTTATATTTTATCCAAACTCCTACTAGTCTATGAAATTAACTTTTAATTCTCATTATTACCTTTTGTTTCATCCAAATACTATTAGCACTAATCTATCAATTCAACTATTCATCAAGAACCTACTAGAATCCAAGTTCTATCACCCAAACTACCATAAAATTTAGAGTCGATGCTCAGACAACTAAATGAATCTTCCTGTGTGAATACGAGCTTCTAGTTTTGAAGCTTTGTTGTCTTTTACTTCACTAGATTTCTTATGCCGTTCCTTTTTAGTCATATAATAAAATTAATTCTGATTGATATATGTATATGGTCTTATGTTGATATAAAGATAATTAATTATATTTGTATAGTTATCACTTTATGCAAAATAACTCCCACATTGCAGCTTTAATACCCCTAGGACAAGTATTGTATGCATGCATGCACAATATGCATGATCGTCGACCTTCTCCTTGGCCTTTTCATGCAATTTTATTTACATGTTCATTTTTGGTTCCATATGGACTTTGCTCCACGAAGTTGGTCCTTCTGGAAATGGGCCAGGATTAGTTTATGAATCACTAATGATAATACTACGACAAAAACATGTTCCACAAATTAGAATGATAAGTGCCTTGTTATTGCATCAACAATAGAAATAAATAAATTTATTTTACTTCGGTTTAACAATGCTGTCAATTACTATCCCCCTCCTTGTTCAGATTGAGAAGGGTCTACTAAGTCCATACCATTTTTAAGAACTTTGACAGGCCCATTGTCTCTATGTTTGAAAAGTAACATTTTCATGCATATATAATAGAAACATAAACTTTAAAAATTTTATCTTCCTGGATCAATGTTCAAATCCATCATAATAGAAATATCGAATTGTTATGATAGCTCGCCATCGTATTGTCTACTAGATGTTGTCATTGACCAATATCCACTAAAGAACCATATGTGCAACGTCAAAGGGATAAATTCACATAAGAACATGATATTTGCAACTTTCATTCTTAATTAGGCTAAGTTCTCGAGCAACAACATAGTATTATTAGATGATAGAATTACAGAGAGAATTCCAATGACTCAAATAACTCCTAACATAATAGCTAGGAAGTTTATATATGTGCTTCCCTAATATATGATAGAAAACATCTTATCATCATAAGACTTTATAGTAGTAAAAAAAAAGTGCATCAAAACAAATATAAGATGGGTGGAAGTCATACTAATAGAGGATATAAATGGGCAACTGGAATTAGGTTATAATTCAAAGTATTACCAGCAAACATTGTGCACAAATATATGTTGATGTTTAAAAATCAGATATTATATATAGTGATGTATGACTATCAATTTTCATATCAGTATATAATGATTAAATGTATTCATTATTATAACTACCATTTTTTAAAAAAGACATTATAGTCATTCATCATATTTGTCATCAACAATATCACTAGCATAACTATCATTGATGAACATGATATCCTCATTATATAGCGGACAATATATCTCATTCTCTCTCAACTCTTTTATATGAGTAACCACATTCAATAATTGAATTATCTTATTATCCTCAACTACACAATTGACCCATCGTTCGATCTTCTAAATAATATTTATCTATTGGAAAATTTATCATTTTTAGTTGTTGTTGTTTCACATTCACTAAACATTTTTTCCTTTATGATTAATTTCAAGCAACCTTGTATACCGCCCAAAATTTCTTCTTACTTTTCTTTGATGCATATTTCATATAATATATTTGTTGTGCTTGTTCTACTAGTTTAACTGGACCGTAACCATGAAGTGTCGATCAACGTTTAATGTGCACAAAGATATACTTTGGTCTTACAAATCTTATTACATCTTCGATTATGCCATTACGTTCCAACTCATTGTGTGCAACATACAAACATTGACTAGTAATGACCACAGTCATAAGTGTGCAACCTACAAACATTGACTACTATGTAACACCATCGATTTTTAAAATAAATCAGGAAAAGGATATATATGAGTCCAAGTCAAATCATTATCCTATTATTTTAATATTTTTAGTCATATCCAAACTTATTTTCAAAAATTAATAAATAGTAATATTTTACTCAAGATTAATTTTTGGGATTAAATCAAAGATTAGAGTTAATCCCTGCCACCAAAAACTCTCTCTCTCTCATGGAGGATTAGAAGATGAGGAAGATCGTGAAGAAGGACAAACGATCGAAGAGCGATGAAAATTAACGACATTCAAGTATGTAAATAGGAGGATCAAATATAAGATTTATTATATGTGTAAGATAATCTAGAGGACTCACAAGAGAAGTAATAATGATTATATATTTGTATGAAAGAATAATCGTTGTAGTTAATTATTAATAATATCTGCTTTAATCATGATATGGAGATAGAATGACGTTGGCATAATGAAGTCTGAACATGGGTCGTATTTTGATGGACACAAACCATGTTCGTTGCTCAAAACATTGTTCTGCGGATGCGGGGCTTGTTCCATGATGAAATAGGCAAACACGAACCGTGTCGCGTCTTGACATGGACAATTTTTGATAGAACGAAGGCGGCACCGACATGTAATACCCTAACCGTACTTCAGAGACAAAACACAGGTCAATGTCATATCTTGACGTAGGCCGCATTCCACAACGACATCGAAAACGGATGTAATGGAATCACCTCCCAAGAAATGGCCTGTGTGCCTTCAGAACGCGGGCTGTGTTCCTGGGGACAATCAAAAACCTAATTGTAGAAATTGGGTCGCGTCACCCAGACGCGCACCACGTTGTTGTTTGGTTCAAAAGTGAACTGAAATGCGAAAAATGTTGTCCTAATGTGGGTGCGCCCTAAGAAAAAATAGACCGGATTTCATTGACTTGGAAGGCATGATTGACGCTGACCATGTTCGAGATCGACACGTGCCATGTCCGATTGATGAACATGCAATCAAAGCTTCAATAATGAACCATTTCTACTCTGATTGCAGGTTATGTCTTTAAGGTGAATTAGTGGATATTGTTAACTTGTTGATGTGAATACGTGTGATTGTATTGATTGATTGGAAGTGATTGAATGTGTAGTGTTAGTTAGATGAATACAAGATGATAACCTAGCAAATGATAATAAGGTTAAAAGAAGATGTTGATTATTGTGATTGAAATTGCGCACGAGGAGAATGGTCCCCAACAATTGAGGGATTTATTCCTATTAAGTTCCTATGGGGACTATTGAGTTCCTACAAGGATTATTGGATCGAAGATTATTGAGTTACTTCAGGAACTATTGGATCTAAGACTATTGAGTTCCTCATAGGATTATTAATGGCCTAGCTAGCCATATTGGTGTTGGGGAACAAACTAGAATCCTCTATGCATTAATAACTATTGATTGAAATGATTGAACAACTTAGGACAAGATAAATAAAAAAGAATGAATTGATCCTAAGTTATTGAATAGGTTTGAACATATCTAACAATGAAGCTAATGTGCATTATGATGTCATGATACATTTGATGTTCTAGCCATTATAGGCACTATAAAAATAAATGATGCAAAGTAAAGCATCGATCAAGCATGAACATATTGAATGATAATTATATTGGACACCCTGATATTATGGTGTCATCGATGTTGTCGCCATTTATAAACTGATGATAACGAAAGAGAAAATAAAAAGATTGAATTCGATAAGGACATATTTAGTCTGGTAGGCCTACAACCCAATTGATATTCTTGTAGCTGACTAAGTGCAGAATATAGTCAAGAAGAAGGTAAGTCATTGAAGGTAAAAAGGGTAAAGAAAATGATAATAATTGATCGATTATAATTTATCCTCTATCATTTCTTTATATATGATTATTCCTATGATATTATCTTTACATATTGAGCTTCATCGCTCATGGGAGAATTGTCTCCCCTGCTTTTGATCCTACAGATGATGAGCACAATCGATAGATGATGGCTGATGCGAAAAATGGGAACACGGCAAAATCAGATGCTAGCAAGTGCACTAGTCGAACAAGTAATAAAGTGATAGAGTAGAGTGTCGAACCCACGAGGAACTAAGTAACAATCTAATCCTAGAGGTTAATAGGAAACAAACATAAGATGGGTGATTTGTGAACTATCAGACACTAAACAAACTAAAATAAAATGGTGAAATACAATGAGAGTGATGAGGACTAGGGCTTGGATGATACTAACTTCATATGAGTACTCAGAATTCTATATGGTAGGCATATATGATGTTGAAATTAACTCTTGGTTCTTTAGATGGTTAGGAAAACTTAATGTATGAATTCTCTTAATGGGTAACTTAACTATCTAATATTAATCTATCCAGATAATACCCCTTAACGGATCTACTCTCAGGAAGAAATACAAGATGCAATAAGTTGATTCCCTAGACTATTAAATCGCCCTTAATGGGTTGACCTAATAGACCACAAACGACAATGCCCTTAACAGATCAGAGTCGCTGGACATGAATTGCAAATCAATAATTCATACTCAGAAATCCCAAGCATTCATGTTCATGAAGAATCAATTCAAATAAAGATTACGAAAACTGCACATAATATGTAGTAGCAATGTTATCAAAGAAAGGTAACTAATACAAAAAATATCAAGAATAAACTGTTCTAATTACAGAGTAATTCGTCCAAACAGATAATGGAACAAGAAAGATACTCCTCTGGAAAGTTGAACAAAATCCGGGCAGACTCCTTAACGGATGAATTCCTTCTCCTCCTCAACAAACCTTCGGAATATCTTCTGCTCTTTGGCGTTCTTGCACTAGTTGACGGCTTCAGTCTCCCCGTCTGCCCTCGCCTCCTCCTCTCTGATTGTCAACAAAGTCTTTATATACCCTAGGGTTTCCTAGGGTTGGATGTTGGCTTCTTGTGATTAAATTCTCTTTTGAGATCAAAGGATATGAAAAACTCTTCTCAACTCCTTCAAATATCATCCAAGATGCATCTCCAAACTCTATGATCTATCTTTCTTGCCGTCGAATCATCTTGAAATCAACATTAATCCGAATCTTCATAAATGTCTCACGGCAGTAAGTTCTTTTATAACGACCCGTGACAACATTTCACGACCAGTAACTCGAGCGTTATGTAGTTTGGTGTTTGTAATATCTTCTACTTACAACCCGTTAATCAACTTACAACCCGTTAATTCTCTTCACGGCCCGTAACATGAATTCTTCAGGAAAGACCGCAACTATCAAGGTCGTGATATGCATGTTACACTTCGTGATGTCTCTTGTTACGACCCATGATAAGTCATCATGACTCGTAATAAGTCCGCTGGGCTGAATTGTGCTTGTTGTGGGTGTCGTGACGGTCAATAACGCATTGTAATGGGCTTCTTTACTGCCCGTAATGGATATCACGGCCCGTGATGACTCCGGGAATATTGTAACAGTTGATCTCCTTACAGCCCGTGATGAAGTATCACGGCCCATAATGGTACTTGTGGCCTTTGTTGCTGCTGTTGTTGCCTTCGTCACGGTCCGTAATGAACCCTAGAATTAGTGATTTCTCTCGAGAATTCCGGCCTTCTCTAAGTTTAACCCATCTAAGCTCTTCCTAAGACTTTCCTGATGATTTCCTACAAGATTACATGAAACAGGAGTAGATTATGGACTTGGAAGAATATAATCAAATAGAATAAAAAATAGATGCATGCAATGACAGAACACTCCAGAAACGAATCAAATGCAAGCCATAAAATATGTTATAAAAGACATGCATCAATTACCTCAAGCTTGGATATTTGCTTGTCCTCAAGCAATGTTCAAAGCAAAACTCATAATATGGGGATTCAAATCATTGCTCCCATCCTGACAACTATTTTTCTCATACTTATAGTTTAAACACTTATCACCAAAACATATTTCCTCATTCCAAATGTTCCCAGCCGCACAGATTGTGACACTTAAAAAATTTAAACTCCTTCCTATTCAGTTCAAACATGTAACAGTGCAAAGTATTTCGGATAAGAACATCAATATTGAAAAATACAAGTGTAAACTGAGCTTATTTTAACAATCAGATTTTTAAGAATGTTCTTTATCTTTTCACATTATAATTTGTAGATTCTAGCCTTCACAAAGGATTGCACAAGGAGGTTCGTGTAATGGGCTTTCGATTGATGACTCCCAAATCCAAGGACCTTAGGGCAACAGATGTTTAAGCACCCCTCGATCTTACTTGCTCGAACTCTCCCTGGTTCTGAGTTTAGGTTCGAATGATAGTAGTGACTTGTCTGTTAGTGTGCTTCTCTTTATTGCACAAGGAGGCCCATGTAGCAGACTTTCGATCGATGGATCCTAGACCAGATGACCTTAGGTCACCAGGAATGAATCTCTACAGATCTAATTGCCCGAACTCTCCAAGGTTCTGGATAACACAGGTCACAACTCCTCAACTACTTACATAAATTTTTTTCTTAGCATACTTTTTAACATATAACTATAAGATAAATGATCACTTATACGTTCAAAAAGGTATAACTATCATCAAAGCTTAACAAAGTACATAAACAACACAAACATAAATTTGTAGTCTAAGTAACCAGAAATCTAAGTGTTAACGACTTTAGTCCATTCCCAATATTAGGGTGATAAGAGATAAACTAAAACAATCAAATTTTGCTATCACACAGAATGTCTTTGAACATAATTTTTAGAAAAGTAAAGTCCAAGTAATGGGTCAATGCATGATATTTTTGTTTTCAAATTTTTAAATGTTTTATGGATCTTTAATATAACAAGGCAAATTGTGAATGCATGACTATGCACTATTACCCCAAGCTTGAACCGAACATTGTCCTCAGTGTTTAGGCCCAAGCAAAGAGATAGAACAAAGTAAATGAAAACAAGAAAATATCAAAGGTACCAGAATAAATACGACCTGGTCGACTCTTGAGATGTTGGTGGTGGCTGAGGGTAACATAGAAATGATCCATAGTCCTTGGTCCACATGATAGTCGTGTATGCAACGGACCATATTCTCTGTGCTTTCCTAGCGATCTCGGATGTCTTTGATGTCTCCTGGTGTGAAGGCTCGAGCTCGGCAAGGCGGTATTGTGCGCATTAGATGGCTCGAACTGACCATAGAACTATCACGAGTCGTGAGGGAGGATAGGGTCCATGATATGATGTTTCGTGGGGCGTGAGGCTCTGTAACGGCCGAGATAGGAGCTATAGAGTACTGGCTTGACAGATCATGGGCTGTTATCTAACACTACGAGCCATGATATTCAGTGTTGCGGTTTGTGAGGTGTTGTAATGGCCTAAGCAGAGGATCGTCTTCGTGGTGTCGCGACTTCATGGGTCGTTATGACCAGTTACGACCCGTGATGCAAAAAATTGTGGCTCGTGATTAGACGTCGCGGGGTGCATCGAGCTGGGATTTCTGGTTTTCTGTGGACTTACAGGGCGTAAAACATGTTACGGCCCGTAAGTCTGTCATGGCGCGTGGTGGCGTCAGGTTGAGCATTGATGCAAAGGGGTCACAGGGCGTGATGTCGATTGCAGCCTATGAAGGATGAAATGACGCCTCGTAAATATTGCGGCCAACGTTGGAATTCCTGGTCACGACCCGTTACATAGTATAACTTGTCGTGATTCTTCAATAATTGTTTGATGGCGTTAGAGGGCTGCTGAAGCGAGCTTGCAGAGCATCGAACGCAGGAATCGCAAGAGAGTGCAGCTGATCGGAGACGTCGATGAAAGGCACCCTGCATGAAGGTTAGTATATAGAGCATAGAGGGCGTGATCGGTAGTTGTGAGGCGTGCCATTGTTGCGGTCATTCTTGGGTCATAAGGTCATTTGCGGGGTGTTACGGGGCAGTGACGATTCATGGAACGAGTTGGTAGTGGCAATAGTTGATGTTCGTCACTGCCCGTGATGGATGTGATGACCCGTATGGAGTGAAAATGGTTTAATTGCGGGTCGTGAAGATGGTAGCAGGCCGTAAGTCGGGTGTTGGAAAGTTTTGCATTTGGTAACTGGTGACTTACGTGCCGTTATGATCGGTTACGGCCTGTGATGAATATGCTAGGTGGTCTTCAAGATCGTAAGCAGTTCTAATGGGTCGTGGGTCGGGTATGTTGCAAGTTGTGCCATTTTTTTTGCTACATGACTTACGGCTCGTGATGTATATCATGGACCGTGATACATTGGTTGTTTGCATAAGGGTCCACTATCGAGCCCGTGATGGGGTATCACAGCTCGTGAATTAAAATTTGGGTTTCGATCTGTAGGTGTTACAGGTCGTGATATCCATCACGACCCGTGATGGAGTTCATTGCTGCCACCCACAGATCATGATGTTGGGTCTCACGACTCGTGGCAATGTGTAACGGGCCATGAAGTAGGAGGAGACTTGCTATGCGGTTGAAAATAGGTCAAGGCAACTAGATGCCTTTGGACTCGATGACTACTGTGATACAAACCTAACTACAAGAAAAGAATCTAACTAAAAGAAGAAAGGGTGAAGGCAAATTAGTTCTAATTTATAGTCGTTAGCTTGACTTTGCCTAATTATAATCACGTGAAGATAAAATATTAAGGAACGAACTCACCCAACAAATGATTACTGATCGGTGCAGTGGTGGGGATCGTCCATGCTTTTAAAAGACGCAATTCATTTGGAATGTCAATTCTTCTCCACGAGTTGATGCTGTATTTGGTGCTTTGGATTGTAACGTCATAATGGAGAAGCATTGGGAGTCGGGAGGTCTTGCTTGCAGTTGAGGCGGTGTAGCAGATGTTGGCTGATTTTCAGTGGAAATTTGTTTCTGAATTTGATTTGAAACTCTTGGCCTCCATTGCATCGGCATTGTCTTTACTAGTGAAAGTGACCTCCTTTGAGAAGGTGGTGAATGTGATGCAGATGATAAAGTCTCTAAAGGTGGACTCTTGCGACACCATTGCATTGAAATTGATGACTTATCTATTTTCTGTAGGATCTAGATGGCACCAAGAGGGGGG
>LTAE01012136.1:0-14267 GCA_001647135.1 Pontederia paniculata | reverse complement strand
CATACTGAGTGTTTTATGCTCATGGGATATTGTTTCTCCTATGTTGAATCCCACATGTAACTAAGTTGTGATGGATTGTTAATGCTGGTGGTATGTGCGACAGTTGATGCTCGTGGTGGATACTATCTGCACATGAATGGACCTTTGAGTCTTCTTTATCATTTGTCTCTTCTATTTTTATGGTTATTGAGTTGTATGACTATCAGTCAGGATGTTATACTCCTTGTTGTTGAGAGACATGTAGACTCTTATTCTGTTTATTCTTCCGCATGTTATCCATTGGACCCTTTAGTCATCCCAGCTTTGTTTCTTTCCCTATATTTATTTCGAAATTTTTGTTGACTAGTCAAAGGGTCAGAGCATAGTCAGTCAGAGTAGCATTCCCAAGTCCACATCTTGACCACGTAGCGGGTGTTGATTTGGGGGCGTTACAACGTGCACATGTGTAATTTCCCAAGGGAGCATTCATACGAATTAGGAAAATTTTGAAAATATCCCTACAACTAAAATTTGATTTGGTATCCATCTATAATCACTAAAACTAGTAGTTGTCGATAATTAATATAATTAACATTAAAATTAATATGTTGTCTTTCTTTTGTTTTGTTGTACCCTTTCTCTCAGTCTTGTATCTGCAACTAAAAATATATGACGAATAAAAAATTTGTCAAAAAACAAAAAAATGTAATGATATCATTAAATCGGTATTTGATTTGACTCCGTCCCTATATGAAAAAAGGATATATAAGAATGAGGAGGTTCATGAGCGTGAACTTAACTTCACGGGCATGACTTGGATCTTGATGGGCGTGAAAATATTCTTAACGGGAGTGACCGAATGCACATTTCTTTCATTTTTTACTTCATGGGCATGTCATGTAGTTCACGAATGTGATGATGTAATTCATGACCGTCACAAAAATTCACGAGTTGTGACTTCTAGTTCGCGAGTGTGAGCGATCGACCTCACATGCATGTCTGAATGTGTGACACTGGCGCTAAGGCTTCACGGATGTGTCGTGCAATTCACGGTCATGACAATATCCTTCATGGACGTGAAATCCATCTTCACTACCATGAGCGAAAGGTCGTCTACAAACCCTCTTAATGTTTACAGTCGTGAAATCCACTTTTGCAATTGTGTGACAGGTTCACGATCATGACCAAAGCAGTAGTATGATGGCTTCATAGTCGTGAAATTTGGTTTCACGACTTGCTTGATGGAGTCATGGTCATGAAGCCATATTTCATGGCTGTGACCGCGACACAAGATTATTTTCCATTTTTTTTCAACCTTTTTTATAGGAAGATTTCATAGGGATAACTATAAATTAATTTTATTTAGAACATAAATTTATCATTCCATTATCTATCATCAAACATGCATATGTAGACGGATCTATCTATGTACATCATTTATAACTTTAACCTAGAGATTATACCATTATCGGTCTTTCAGAATTTGTTTTATTTAATCATTCATATATTCAAGAACCAAAGGTTGATTCTCGAATTATATACCTTGATTATTGATGCTCTAAGTTTTTCTTCCTCGTGTGTGTTTCTCCTCATTCCTCTCTTATGATAGATCTTCTTCGTCCATCGATCTCTGTCGGTATTCATCCTGATTCCTTCAAACTTCGCACTATTGTAGATGCCCTTCACATTCTCCTGATGAATGTTGACATAAATTTTAAGAGGGAGAAAGAGAAAGTGAGAGAGATCTATGAGGGAGAGGAATAAATTCTTATCTTAGGAGAAAAGAGAGAGAAGGGAGAGAATCCTAACAGCTAGGGCATGAGGGAAAAGAAATTAAAGAGGGTTTCTCTCTCCTCTAAGAGCCTATTTATAAGATTCTTTGGGGCTTCTCTAACTCTTAATTCAACTCAAACTCTAATCGTTACTTAAATCTCAGAAATTAACTTGATTTTGATTTTTATCATTTTTCTAATTCTAATCATATCCCATATTATCCTACCAAATATTTATTTTTATTATTTATTTAAAAATTGAGGTTGTTACAATCGAGAATTGCGATAAACTAGTGACAACTTGAATTCCAATAGGATCATCTTGTATCTTGAATTTATGAATGTAAAATAGTCTGATTCAATGCTTAAAATTTTTGACTTCTATTGTCATTCATGGCAAAAGAATAAGGCATTGATATAAGCGTCAAATGGTAACAATTTTCTTCTTTAATAAATTTCTGGCTTTATATCCTTTAAGGCCTAGGGAATGATTGGTTTATGATGGAATTAAAAAATCAGCAATAAAGAACTCACTTGTAATTGTACCATTCTCATTGTGGATTGCAAGTTGAATAAATATTTGACAGCCAATGAACTAATATCCATAGCATGTTGGTACTTGAAACTTTGCCATGATCAAGTTTGTTCAATCAAGGTTTGATACTCGTGTTTTTTCTTCTACAAAAGTTTCTTCAATGCTTTCATGGTGAGATCCATGACGCAACTCATTATGTTCAACGTTTAATTAAGAATGCAGCTGCATACAGAAGGAAGGCTCCTGTAACATAATTGAGATGGAGACATTTCACACAAGTCGTAAAGATGTATAGGTAGAATGGGTTCTGAATTTTTTTCCGGTGAATTGGATGGGTCTGAAATTGAAGCACAGAATAGCTTCTCTGACATGAAAGTGAATGGGATTAACTCCGAACCATTATTCATTTATCAGCGTTCTTGAAGTCTGTGCACATAATGTAACAACCTGATTTTTCAAATAAAAGAAAATAATGATGGAGAAGACTAGGAGTCCACATGAGAAAACCCAAGTGCATCACACCCTTAACTCCTGGAATTCATTTCCCATTAACTCCCTAACCCTTGGGATTATTATATATTAATCCATTTAATCCCCTTATTCTATTTTCTTCCTCTCCCAACATAATTATTTTTCTCCCTCTCTCCCTATTGCTCAAGGTACTTAGAAGATGATATAAATAGGAGAGACCAACAATTACAAGAGGAGAAATTCGAGTGGACCAAACCTTTAGAATTCAAATCTTATTAGTTACAAGAGGAGAAATTCAAGTTGATCACAACTTTTATAATTCAAATCTTATTAGTTACAAGAGGACAAATTCAAGTTTACCACAACTTTTAGAATTCAAATCTTATTATAACTTTTGGGAATTTAATATATAATTCCCTATAAATATCCCTCATCAAATTCTTTTCTTTTCCTTCTTCCTTTTCTCCTCAACTCCGACTCTTTACGTCTCCTCCTTGTTTTCTCATTTTCCTCATGTGTCGATGAATGGTGACAAAAGAAGGAACGAGGAGAGACGCCAACGACACCGCAGAGGTTCGAGGACGTCGTGGTGCGGATCGGAGTTAGGACAAACGTGAGGGACAACCCTTCGCCAAAAAGGTGTATTTTTAATGGGATCAACAATTATGTTCTTCCTTATCCGAATTAGTCTCTAAATCAAATCTCAAATCATATATATAGATCATTCTATTTGATCATTTCATGCTTGCACACATCTGGATTTTCATATGAGTTAGAACATCGAGGCTTCTTATTTCCTTTAAACATGCTTGCTCTCTATACATAATGTTGAAACTATCCTTAACTTTTATTTTTTTGGTACTTGTGTTTCCTATTATTATCATAGAGAATAGTACCTTATGATCCATACATGACTTCACAATTATCTGTATCAACTTGTTTTATATTGTTCTTATTAAGATAAACAAATATGAAATTGCCAAAAAAATTCGATAAGGTCGTATCCATCGATACGGTCGACTCAAAATATCCTTGGGATGACTAATACGGCCGTATTGCACCAATACAACCGGAACGAAATATTGTCGGCCAAATTTTCATCATGTGTACCTCAACTCGATACAATCATATTCATGAATACGATCAGACCAAAATCGGCTCAGGTAGACCAATACGGACCCTATTCATCAATACGACCTGACCGAAATATCATCGACAAAAAATATATTTCAAACACCATATTCAATACGGTTGTATTGATCCCTACGACCTGGCCGTATTTATTGAATTTAGGATCCCGAGATTATTTTGATGATCACAAATTTGTGAGGAAGCTTAGTTTGTACTAATGAACCTTTGAATTGATCTGTGAAAGACAAGATTTTATGTTCAGTAAGTGATAGGTCGACCGAGGTTGAAGAATGGATGACCTATGCATAGAGAAGACATAAAAGAAAATCCTAAGTATGCAGCAGTCGTCCAAAAGATGTGAAGTAGTTGATCGATGTGAAGAACAAAGATTGAAGAAACAGAGCCAAGTACTGAGCGGTTGACCAAAGTTGTTTGATGAACGACCGAAGACAAGGTTGAACAGGAAAGGTCGCCCGGTGAAGATAGTGGGCGACCGAAGGTTCTAAAGTCAACAGTACAGAGGTTGAACATCGGGCGCTCCAAGGTGAAGAGGACGCCCTATGATGAAGATTAGTCGATGATGATACAACTAAGGAAGGAACGGTCGTTCGAAGTTGAACAGTGGACGACCGAAGAGTTAAAGATGAAGACATAGGTCGTCCGAGAGTTTTAGAGTTAAGATAGTGGACAACTGAAAAATTGTCAGTGTTGGAAGAGGATGTCTGTAGGCTTATGATCGAGTTAAAGCTATGGACAACCAAAGTAATGATAGAAGAATGAAAGATCGATCGAAGGTGGAGAGCGGGCGGCCGATAGATTTCAGACGAAGACAAAGGTCATCCGAGAGTCTTGGAGTGAAGGCAAGTGGGCGACCTGAAGAATGTATGGTCTGAGGCAAAATTATGACCGGACATCCGAAGGATCAGCGGACGACCAATGAGGAGACAAAGGTCGTCCGAGAGCTGATGAGGCAAGGTAGCGATCGACCAGTATATCTGACAGAAGAAGTAAAGGACGTCCAAAGAATTTGTGTGTTGTCAAAGGATATCTAAAGAATGTCAGAAGAATGAAAGGACGTTCGAGGATCTCAGTGGAAAATGAGCGAACAACCGAAGTACTGAGTAAAGAAACATCGAACGTCGAAAGAACTCAATGAAGAAGTGAATGCCAAAAGTACACAGAGAAAAGGAAAAGGACGTCCGAGGAATTCAGGGACAATCAATGGACGACCAGAGAAGAGTTGAAGAAATTAGCACAAGTCAAGATCAGGCGACCGAAGGTGAACAACGGACGATCGAAGTAGCTTGACAGATGACTTGAACCGAAGAAAAGGATGTCCGAGGGATTGGTGTGCAATCAACGAACGACCAGAGAAGAGTTGAAGAAATTAGTACAAGTCAAGATCGGACGACCAAAGGTGAACATCGGATGACCGAAGTAGCTTGACAGATGACTTCAACAGAAGAAAAGGACGTCCGAAGGATTGGTGTGCAATTAGTGGACGACCAGAGAAGAGTTGAAGAAATTATCACAAGTCAAGATTGGACTACCGAAGGATTGGCGGGCGACCGAAGAAGCTTGACAAGGAACAAAGGCTTAAGGCTCTGAACTACAGACGTCCGAAGGCGAACGATGGACGACTGGAGCACCGGATGACAGTTCAATTGAAGACTTCACCAGAGTAGCGGTCGACCAAAGCAGAGGAAACGGACGACCGAGGGGTAGGTGAAGAGTATTGTACTTGCATTAACAGCTAATTTTCTGAGAGAGATTATGTCGTTTGTGCAGAGTATAAATTGTAATCCCAATAGTCTTGAGAAGTAACTTTGGCAAAATTATTTAGTGAACTTGAGAGCTTGAGTGAAAAAGCCTTAGTTCCTCCTTCTGATAATTCGAGTGTCGAATTCAGAATAGAAGGAAGAAGTGTGCATTCAAATGTGAACATCTTGTAAGTGGTTGTCTCCTTTGCCCTCGCAAGAAAGGAGAAGAAGTTGTAAGAGAGCCTTCGCCCTAGAAGAAGGAATTCAATGATCTCCGGAGGTCTCGTGCTCGAGAAGACCTGAGCGGGGACGTAGGACAAGAGTTCGGCTGAACCTCGTCAACAAACCCTTGTTTGTTTGTCTCTCCTCTTTATTTGCATTTGAATTTGTGTGCTTCCGCTAAGATAACTAATTTAGATAACTGAAAATTTTAATACACCAATTCACCCCCCTGGTGTCATCTTGATCCTACAGTATTGACACCTCTGAACACCTTGTTTATGAAAAGCATCTTAATTATCGACTATTGATTTTCCTATATTGTCTTAGAGTTTCATCAACATTCCTATTAATAGATTATTAGATTTATCATGTCTTTTATCCATGAATTTATTGAATACCGAAAGATAGCTAATAGGTTAATAAAGATAAAAGATGAAAACTAAAGGATATCATGCTATGCCTATGCGTTGGAGATTCATCATTTACCGTTACCGGAGGACATGTAGCGTAGTTGAAGTCAACACAGTAAAGCTACACGATCGGTGAAGACAAAAGACCATCGCCACTCTCCACCCCATGCACGAAAAGGATACCACCGAAGGCGCGTGATGCCTCCTTCCCTAAGAAAAAGCATTTGTTGTGACTTGATCCACCACTGACCTTACCGGCATATGGCTGTTATTTTCATAGCATACCCTATAAAATGAAGAGCTCTTCCACTATAAAGAGACAAAGATGTTGAAGAAACAACTTCCATGATTACCAATTATCGATATTAAAGATGAACATACTTATTTACCGATTCTTAAATTATGATTACTGATTTATTGATTCTTAAATGATGATTATCAATTTACTGATTTTTAAATGAAGATTACCTATTTATCGACTCTCAATGATCATTACTGAATTACCGATCCATAATGATGACAATTGATTTATCGATCCTAAAATGTGGATCATGGATTTATTGATTCCTAATGATAATATCATTTTACTCTATCTCATTACCGATAATATGTTATTGAACACCTGTTGACCATTGAGTTAAAGATATAATGATGAATCATTGATTTCTACAGTTTATCGACTGATTATATGAGATTCTACTGAACTACCGAACATGATTAATGATACTCTACACTAGATCCGTTTTGCAATATAAGTAATTCTATTGCTATATTGTGTCATTGATCAATAACTGAAATTGTTATGTGCCTATTCAAAAGATAAATGATTTATTTCCAGTGTTATATTATTCACACAAGCTTCTGAAAAGCTTACAGAAGAGAACCTCCCATATATTGATCCCTGCAGGTGGTTGATCACCTTGCTTGGCGGATTGACAATGTGTGCAACGATGATGCTTTGGTGATTATTGCACATGGATAAGGACTCCCTTTCATTTTCGTTATGTCATATGTCAAGTTGAACTTTGAGTTGTAATAAGTATGAATCTTTTTCTATTGGAGTATGTACCTTAGAGTCTTATTTTGATGACTATGTTATTTTAAGGATTCCGCATCATTTGTGTTATCTTTCAATCATTATTTTATTCTTACGTTGATGTGTCACTATTATTGACTAGTATTGGTCAATAAAATGGTCAAATATTGTAACGTCGTAGCGCCTACGAGAGGAGACTTTGCCACGTGACGCGGATTAAATTTCTAGGTGTTACACATCATATGACTACACCTGATTTTATATGTGAATAAATGTGTAGTTTTTTTATGGGTTTGTGCATAATTTTCAGTTACAAGTAAGAAATATATGATAAATTATGCGAACTTGGTCATTCAACATATCCTATTTCTCATAGTCTATTTGTGACTATCCATAAGAAGAGAGCAATAATCAAGAAAATGACACAGCAAATTTATTTCAAATGATGACTCGTCTAGAAAGCTAAAAGGATCCACCACTCTAATGTTTACCTTTTTTATTCAAAATGTTGCACTACTTTCAGACTCTAAAAAACAGCCATAGCATAGACCTTTCGCTTGGATTGAGAATAAATGTTCAAAATTGATACAAGGATATACTACAAATGAATATATTCCAATATAACTATATTCTTGGATTTCTTAAGAATAAATTTAATATATTTTTAAAAAAAATATAATGATTTACGAATTTCAAAATGATTTTAGAAAATCAAGATGTAACTAAGTTAATCGTATTTCAAAAAGTTTTTAACTAAATTTTGAGAATAACTCTCTATTATTCTCTCTATTCCCAATTCAAGTGGGGCCTCAATGATTTGTGGGAGATGCACAAAACAATACCACTGATAGGGTTTAAAGTCTTGACTCAAAAGTTTAAATTAATACTCAGTTCCATCTTTCTTGTAAATACCACCACCTATTGGAAAATAAGTATACCATAATTCTAATTACTATGATTTATGATCAATCGGATGGTCAACAATTGATTCAAGATATGATTTGAACATGACTATCAAAAAGGGAGAAAAATGTTGAGTTGATTATAACCACTTCTATATAAATACGTGAATTCTCTCATGAGAAATAAAATATTCCTCATACTAGTTATCTTCTCTCTGGGTGCAAGATTCATCTTGGTTTTGGTGTGGATATCGTTAGAGAAATCATATTTGTGATTCTCAAATGTTGATCAAGACGACGAACATCCCGATCAATTTCTGTGGAGTGTGAATTTCTTAAGTATGATCTAAATTACTATATGTTAAATAAATCCTATAGATCATATATTACACCATCAAGATAATTTTTTTTATATTCATGTGACATCTAATTTCTTTCACCACCCTCAATGAATTCATCTACTGATCTTGATGAAAGAAATCACAATTTGGTGATTTCTATTATGACCATATTTTCATCGGGTCAGCCATCGCTACACTAGTATACTTTTCAAGTTTGCATAATGACATAATAAGATAGTAAGTAGACATGGTTTTATATACTTGTGGTTCTTATTGCTGTTGTGACTATCTATAAGAAGAGAGCAATAATCAAGAAAATGACAGCAAACTTTTTTTCAAATGATGACTCAACTAGAAAGCTAAGGATCCACCTCTCTGATGTTTACTTTTTTTCATTTAGAATGCAGCACTTCTTTCGGATTCCATAAAAAAACAGCCATAGCATAGACCTTCAAGGATTTGTCGGAGATCAGAAGACAGTACTTAGAAGTGATAGGGTTTTAAGTCACTTACTCAAAAGTTTAAATTAATACACAGCTCTATCTTACATGTAGGTACAACTACCCTCATGAATTCATCTGCTGATCTGTATGAAAGAAATCACAAGTTGGTGACTTCTGTTAAGACCATACTTTCATCCAGGTCAACCATCACTACTCACTAGTACACTGTCCAAATCACTGCATAATGACATAATAAGATAGCAACTGGACATGTTTTATATACTTGTCTTTTCTGTAGTTGGTAGTGAAAACAGAGAGTTTTTCTTTATGAGCCACATAGAAACCAAGCGCTGGATTTATACAGTACAAGCAGTTTGTATAGAATAAAAAAAGATCTTATAATAAGATAAGCTGCATAATGTTATAAATAATAAGTTGCAAAGCTGACAAGAGCAAGACCAAGAACAAACAAAGATGGTTTTGGCCAAGACACGGCTTGGAGTTACTCTCCTCTCTCTTCATGGACTACTACAAGTTGCATTGCTCTTGCTCTTTCCGTGGCTGCATCTTGCTCACTCTAAATGCATCCTCTTCAACTTTGGGGATTCAAACTCCGACACTGGAGGTTACGCTGCTGGTTTTGGCTCCTACCTCGGCCCGCCTTTCGGCCGCCAGTTCTTCCACCGGACTACCGGACGTTTATCTGACGGACGACTATATATAGATTTCTTATGTATGTAAACTACAATATATATGTGTAACAGGTGAATGTGTGTGTATAGGTACGTGTGCTAATTGGTGTTGTGAATTGATGCAGGTGAAGGGATGAAGATAAACTTTTTGAGCCATTATTTGGAGTCATCAGGTCCCAACTTCACCACAGGAGCAAACTTTGCCGTAGCTGGAGCTGCAACTAATATGACTCTCCCTTTTCCGTTGGCCACACAAGTGCTTCAATTCCTTCACTTCAAGAACCGCACTAGAGAGCTGAGGCCTATTGGTAAAAGTTGTTGATTGTGATCAGTGGAACTATTCAAGATTTTATCTCTATGATATCTTATAATTTTCATCCAAATATTTGCTCAAGCATATGTGCATTTCAGGCATTGGATCTTTGATCAGTGAGAAAGAATTCGGCGACGCAGTTCATACGGTCGATATCGGTCAGAATGATCTCGCCTTGGCATTCGGTACAAACTTAAGCTACTCAGAGGTTATCGATAAGATCCCAATCATGATATCCAGCATTAGATCTGCCATAGAGGTGCAACTTCGTTTTTTACAGTACCTTATCAAATATCTAGTTACTGATTGCATACATTGAAAGCATATTTCATTCATGTTTCCATCAAAATCTCAAATAGATAACTACACGTATGTATGTAGATTCAAACCTAGAAAATATTTTAGTTAACGCTTAGCAGATCTTTGCAGCAAAATTGAAAGATTGAAGTATACTTTATGTTATTAATCATTTAAAAATGTTCCATATCTTTAAAAGCTCATAATCCACCATCGAAGGTTGTAATAAAAGAAATTGTCATGTTTTTATGCAACCGGAAAAAATGTTTCAATCCGAAGAAAATTGTCAACATTGTAAGATAAATTCATTTTTTTAGGGATTGCTGAGTATAATGCATCAGGTATACATTTCATGTTTTTATGCTTAATTTTAAGTCAAACATCTAATTTTTCTATCGCATTATAAGGACTTCAATTCTAATGCATATTTTTTGGTATTAACTTTGATATCTAGAAAATTATTAATTCTTTACTAATTTAGTTCCATGCGAAGAGTTCAACGTCATGTTCAAACGTCAAGTTAAATTTACTAATTTAGTTCTTTAGCATCTCTTGGTTTCCAATGGAATCACTCAATAATGCATGACTCCTTGCCACACCATGTTAAACTCCACTTACCATAACGTCATGTGGACCTTGTAAGTTACGGGCAGGTATTTGTGTCAACTGGCAATTTATTTAATCATTGTTATCTGGCATTGATTTGATGCAACAACAAGCACAATGTTTTTTTTTTTTGAAAAAAGGCATTCTTTTGGATTTTTTTACATTCATATATAGATAGTCATAGATAGATGTACTTAGAGGTAGCTTGATACAGCTCATATATGAGAATAGAGGGAGAAAGTTTATGATCTACAACACCGGTCCATATGGCTGTCTACCTCAGACGCTTGCTTTGCTCAAGAAGGACGATAGCGAGCTTGATGAGGCAGGCTGCCTGGCAGTTTACAACAATGCTGCAAAAGCTTTCAATTCTGAGCTAAGCAACCTCTGCAACAAAATGCGTTCAGAGTTCAGCGATGCCACCATTGTTCACGTTGACATGTACAGCATCAAGTATGGCCTCATAGCAAACCACACAAAATATGGTAAGTATCCAATTGACTTGATCATGATTCATGCATGCAGTAACATCAATGCCATCTCTCTCTTATCTTTTCTCATTTTTTTTTCTACTTTGTTAATTCCCGGTTCTTCATGAAACAAGGTGTTGACGTAAATTTCTGAACAGGATTCCCAAGCCCATTGATGGCATGCTGCGGCCATGGAGGACCTCCATACAACAACAAGAACAGGATGACTTGTGGCCAGCCTACGGCGTCTGCTTGCCCGGAGGGTTCTCGATACGTGAGCTGGGACGGAGTGCACTACACTGAAGCTGCAAACTCCATCGTCGCCTCCAAGATTCTCTCTGCAAAATACTCCACTCCAAAGATCAAGCTGAAGAGTCTCTGCAAAATCTAGTTGATCTTCCTCTTGTAATGCATGAATGCGTGATATATGGTCCTTGTGTAATTGAACCACGTTGGGGGTACTTGGGATTTCATCTGCATGTAAAACTTAGCACAAAGATTTCAACCATCCATGAAGACAGTTTTTTCATGCTCTTCTCCCTAGAGAATCGTTAGATTGATCTATTTCAAGTGTTATATATTAATCTATTCCCTTTTATACATCATCACATTAAATCAATATTTTGAAAACCGGTTCGGATCAACCGATCCAATTGGTTCAACCATGAACCAATAAGTAATTCGTGTTGGAATATTATCGTTATGGTCATTATGATGATAACGGTTGACGTTATTAATAAATCATTATGGTCATGATGATCATCAATGGATGGTAAATGACGCGAGTAGAGGTGGACTCTCGATGGTGATATGCACCTATATATAGAACTTGGAATGAAGCTCTAGAACTATCGGTTGAGAGCCCCAAATTGTTAATAGCATTCTTCATTGGTATCATAGTTAGAAAATTTCTAGCATCTACTTCCTTTTCGATGGTTCAACTTCTCTGACTATCACCTTGATCTCATGTACAACCATACTACATCAAATTGCATCCATCAAATTGATGATACGAGAGCAATTTTTGGACAGAAGTCGATGCAATTTTTCTTCCCGGACGATTCGCGATCAACCGAGCAATCAACTTCCTCTTTATCATTCTCTTATTTTTCTGCGTCGATGGTGAACGGTACGCAATTTTTTGAGGTAGAAGATGATACTGTAGATAAATTATTAGATTGTTTAATCTCACCAGATATATGTTTCTTATTCGATTATTTAATCTGATCAAATTATAGCCGACCATATCACTAGATTAAATATGAACCACCATACATTTTGACATAGATTTATTAATTTGATCACTTTTTGCATTAAGGAATTGTTTATAATTAAAATATTTCATATGCCGATAGTAGGTCTTACATGAAATTTTTGACAACCTACTTAAAATTTTTATTGATATTAAAATTAATTGTGGAATTGATTGCGGACATTACTGTCGAGTAATTATATTAATTACTGAAATATTTTGACAATTTTTCGGTTATAGTTGATTGCTTACGATTATGCTAGATTTGTTGTCATAATTTGTGATGGTTGTCAAAATACTATTACCATAAATTTCATTTATAACTGATTGCTAGTAATATTATGCTTAGGTCTTGTTTGGCACGCATTTAAATTAACGTCTACAGTAGCGTATAGTGTGATCACCAATTCAATACGCTAGTTAAGGTATTTTGTAAGCACAATTAATAATAGCGAGAAGCGATTGAAACTCAGCGTTTTGAGACGCTTGACAGACCAACATCTAGGGTAGCGACAAACTTATGAAAATTTATTTTCAGATATACCATAAAAATATTTTAATATTAGTTAATATTTGCATGAGACACTTATTGTTTTATATTACATGATCACTTTATTATTTATTATTATTTTATTAACTTATAAATTATTTGGTCAGCTATTTATTTTATTATTATTTATTAATATTAAAATATTTAAAATAAAAATGTGTTATTCTACTTATGACACATATATTAATATAATTTATTAAATAATTGTCTATACTCTTTTTAGTCATTTTATATTTATTGATTTGTTCAAACGCTGCATTTGCCAAAGACTTTTATTAAATTTAATAATTCACTCACTACCGCTAATCGCTAATCTCTAATCGCTAATCGCTATTCGCTATTAACCGCTATTACATGCCAAACAAAGCCTTAATCTATTGATATGAATTGTAACTGCTGCCGAAATAATATTTTATTACCGTAATTGTGATTATTGTAGTAATATTAGTTTCCAACCACCAATTACTAGTATTCGGAAGGAAATAGCATTGTTTTTAATTATATTGCATATATTAATCATAAGAAATTTATTTTCTTCAAAATTTACGTATATACATTATGTTGCACTTGCTATTTTATGATATCAACAACAGAAATTATAGACATTTATTTATTTTGAAACGTCATCGCCATATTTTTTGGTGATTAATATGGTGCACGTTACTTCAGGTGTACCATTTTCTTTTAGCTTACAATCGTACCAGGATTAGGAAATTTAATAATTACTTTAATTGTCACATAATTAGGAGTTTTATTAGACAACTGTTTTTTCCATCCTGTAGCGAAATTCTTGTCAATTAAATTTGAAATACGTTGCTGAATTAATTGTTACCATTAATTAGTTATTGTATTTTGAACAATTATTAAAACCTTATAAATATTGCTTAGATATTATCTTCGATTATTTATCGGAAATCAAATTTATAATTTTAAGTTCAATTATAACTTGCATTTTTCGGTCCATAAAACTTCTGAAATAAAATACATTTTATTCAATATTAAGATTTTATATATATTTTCAAGAATGATATATTCAATATAACATATTCTTCTCAGAATATATATATATATATATATATATATAT
>LTAE01012135.1:0-14267 GCA_001647135.1 Pontederia paniculata | reverse complement strand
TCGACTGTTTATGCTCCGCTGCTGCTCATCATATTCTCTTCCTCTGATGCTGGTCGACCGCTTATATTCTTAGGACGCCCACTACACACATATGATTGTTCTGATATATATTACGTGTGCAGTGGTCGTCCATTCCTTCAGCTCAGGTCGACCACTGTACTGAACTTGAATTTATCCTGTTACAGAAATCAGCTCAAACAAGTTCATCAGTACAGGCTGAGTTCACTTATAAATTTGTGATCATTCAAAACATTCTCGGGATCCTAGATTCAACATAATTTTCTATGTGTAATAGGACTCCAACGAAATATGGTAGTCAACTTCTCATAAATCATATGCTAATCACAAATCATCACCATGTTATATTGCCTAAAAAATACATATTGCATAAAATAATTGCAAAATTGATATGATTTTTGCTATCCATTTCAATCTCAAAAGAACTCCATGGCAATATAGTATTTTTTTTGGTTGAGAAAACTTGTCTCATAGAAAAATAGGTAAGCTAACTCAATGAGTCATTATTTTAGTGTTCCCTGAGATCTTTGAAGTTTATAGATTGTATGACTTTCCTAACGTTTCTTCTTTTATGTATCAAATTAATATTTTAAGAAACATGTAAATAATTTTGGAGTATTTTCAATAATTCTTATGTTAAATGCTAACCTTTTTATTTGATGGTGAGCTAAGATCTATAAAAAATGGAGGTGCTACCTACTTAAGGTAATATTGTACTACTTATCTTGTCCATCGTAAAAATATTAAATCTACGATAGATATAAGATCTTCTCTTTATTAAATAATTTGTTATAAGTTGTTAGATTTACCATATATCTAACATCTTACGATTGATAAGATAAGGAGTACGATGTTACCTACTTAAGTAGGTAGCACCTCCATTGAATATATATATATATATATATATATATATAATTTGTACAAAAAATTATAAAAATAATTGGATGATGTTTCAACATAGGTGCTAGATGACATTGTTAATTGACTTAACTAGTGAATACAAGATCTTGACAAAATAAATTTGAGGGACTTGTGTATTGAAATTAAAATTTAAGTGTCCTGAATCTTTTCTTTTTGCGAAGATTGAGTGCCATGTGGCACCTTAATATCCAAATATTTCATTTCTAATACCATTGTTTATTTTCATTGTCCAAAAATGATAAGATTTCAAATAAGCATTCCATCATTTCTTTCATCTTCTTGTTTGGTCCAATAACGTGTGTTTACTTCATTTCTAGCTTTCTTGTTGAGTAGATTGTGTATTCGTGTTCAAATATACATTCAAAAGATTATGTAAATACTTAGATACATAAAAGAAAATGAAGTTTTTCATCAGAATAATTATTCACAAAAAGAAATCATCAAAAAAGTTGTTTTCTAAAATGAACCTTGTTAACAATCACTCACATTCACAAATTGAAAAGTTACATGCACAATATAGAAAGATAAATAAGTGAATATTTAGTTCTTTTAACTGTTTAATTTCCTTCAAATCAAGTCCAAAAACAATTGGTACACTAATAAAAGAAATAAGTTGTAAATAGCACCATTTATAATTCTCATTTAACAAATGTTTTTTTGGTTTTCCAATAAGATATTTGACTATATAATGATATACCTAACAAATGTGAAATCAATTCAGGTTATCAAAATGTTACAAATGAAGAAATATGAAAAAGTAATAAACTATGGATATAAGTCTCTCTAGTAGCAATAAAGTAGAAAGATAAGTACATATGTAAGAAATAAATATTGGAAAAGTGCCCAAATCTTAGCACAAATATCGCTGCCATATAGAAAAGGGTTCAATGGAGGTGCTACCTACTTAAGTAGGTAACATCATACTACTTATCTTATCAACTATTAGATGTTATATATACGGTCGATCTAACAACTTATAATAAGTTATTTAAGAAAGTTAAGATCTTATATCTATCGTAGATTTAACATCTTATGATAGACAAGATACGTAGTACGGTGTTACCTATTTAAGTAGGTAACACCTTTATTTTTTTTCATATATATATATATATATATATATATATACATATATAGTTTTGATAACCTATAATTTATATCTATATATATATATAATATAAAAAATATAGGTGATCAAAACTATGATTTACATAATAGTTTATCTTGCAAAAACAAATATTATATAATAGATGACAAATATTTTTTTAATTGGATGATGTGACATATGCTTACATTTGCAACATGACACCATTACATGATTTATGTGATGGATGACTTCAAATTATATAAAACTTCAAAGTAAAAAACAAAGTAAAGGATGCTTCCAAAAATCGTCTGGATTCTTCCTAGGAAGGTTGCTTTTCTTGTCATATTTAGAGGATGTTCCCTGGTCATCACCTATGGTGTTAGATAACAAAGGTGACCACATCTAGTTTTAAGGTTGGCGTAAACTAATTAATTCGGTGACACTCTAATAATCTTTTTCAACCTCAAATGTTAAATAAAGTGCCTTTCTTGCTAGGTGATTAATCAATGAAGTCGTTCTAGATTCCTAACTTGTCTCATTCAAAGCCTTTGGCCTATTTAACGTCGGGTCAAATATGTCATCTGGGCATCATCCATATACTTCAGTGATAGTGAGTTTTGAGGTCATGTAAGAGATTGGATTGAGAGGAGGTTCATAGTCTTGCTATATACAAAATGCTTAATAGCTAACAACTATATCCATCTATGCTTAATTAAGACTACGGGCTTGGATCAAGGTCTTGGAAAGCTTGAAACATAGCAAGGACATTGATGACATACGAACCCTAGCAAAAGATGACGGTCATAATGAAGCCGATCCTCCGAAGGGGAAGTTGAAACCCATGTTCAGGTAAAGGAGATGTCTATTCATTAAGGAATTTTGATAGTTAAAAGGTCATTGATAATGTGTTGAATTGGTAGGTTACCTGATGAAAAAGCTAGGAAGGTACCAACTACATGTTTGGTGTTAAACAAAATTGTAAAGAGAGCGAAGGGGAAATCATGAACTACATTTCATGTAAAGTAGTACACTATAAGAGAGTTAGAATACTACAGTGGACACAATTCAAAAGTAACCTTAAGGAAAGGGATTCTATGAAATAAAGAGAAATTCAAAATAAGTTACATGCTCGTGACCCAAAACAACTAATAGTGCCAACATTTTCTTTTAGGAAAACTCTTTTGTTTTTTGCAACTACATACTTTCATGTAATAAGAAAGCCAAAAGGTGGCTTAACTACTTTTTATTGATTTCTTCTAGTCTCCTAGGTGATCGAATGGACCATGAACAATGAGCTCTTGTTGCTCCGCTCATAGTGTTTGATTTCTTCTAGTCTCCTAGGAAAACTCTTTTGCTTATTTCCTTGCAAGATCCATTGCTCTAACACTTCTCAAAAGGAAGCACTCTATAGTACTCTTGAATTCCATTTTGCGACCATTTTGGCAACAATCGCAGAAAGCCTATTTGCAAAAACTATAGATATATGTGCTAGTACTCAATTTCTTTGATTTGAATTTGATGATGTGAAGACATTTATCGAGCCTCCATTTATAGAGTCGTAGAGGAATCATGCCATGCGACATGAATTGGATGGTAGGCACAATTCTTACTAGTTCTTCGTACTATTTTTCTACTGTTCATAACTGTCATGCCTATTTAGTGAAAAAACTAGGGTACCTTGAAGAGAAAACAAACTCCCCCCCAAATCACCTTTGTTGTTTGAACAAAAAAAACTTTGCAAAACTGTTTAACCTAATTGATAATGATGAAGCCAACAATTGATTCAGCAAATCATCCATATTAGGCCAACATTTGGTAACAAGATTAATTAGAGTAAGTTGAGTCTATGGGTGTACATTGTTGCTCTAACTGGTAGGGAGCATGTGGATTGCGCTGTCAAACAAAGGGTGGAGAGGCACTTTGCGTTACAAGATTGATGACTGAAGAAGTGTTGAGAGTTTACGGTTTGTCTTAGTAGATTTATTGGTATGAATGAACACACACACACACACACACACACACTGCAATCTGTAATACCTTTGTTTTCTGAACAAACTCAAACACTTTCAATGCCTCAATCACCTTGTCTATGTAAATTGAACAAACTGACAAGCGGTTTCCACCTATTTGTGATGGTCATTCGGAACAAAATTAGAAGGAAAAATCTTTATGGATTTGGGGTTCTAATTGAAGATACTGCTAAAATTTATTCACCAAGTGCACTCATGATTATGCTCTAGAAAAATTTCCCTTAGGTCCTAAGTGAGATGATGACTTTCTTTTCAAAACATATGTGAAAATGGATGTAATATAATTGAGAGTACTATTTGTAGTTTTCCAAAGAAGCCTAAAATTTAAGGCTTGATTCCAAACTTATTTCGCCGTGAATTTATGGATTTGAAGAATTATGACACTGAATTAGAATTTGTAAATTCATTTGATCTCTTTGACCTTGGAAGAGAGAATAAGGGTATCCAATGAGAAATAGTGCATTATTTTTTATTTTGTGCTTAGATGTGTTCGACATATGCTAAAACCAGAGCATGATAGCAAAAGTGGATCCAGTGAATAATCAAATTCTCACCTATCACATTAAGAAAAACTATGCTTCATATTTTACAAAAAGTATGCACTTTTAAGACCAAAACGAAGTAGTACTCCCGCATAATTTTGAAATTTTTTGTGTCATTCTTTCTGATTGATGTTTGATTTTAGACAATTTTGAGGAGGGTTGTTGATTTCCCGCATCTTCACCTAATGTTTTGAACAGAGACCACTTTATTGAAATGTTAATTGGTGGATCAATAAGCTTGCTTTCCTCGATGAAAGCCCATGCAAGGGCCAAAGCAAAACTGTTAGAAAAATGACTTTATGACTTGGTGTCATATTTGTATTCTTTTGATGATGAAAACCTTATGAAAACATTGGAAAAGATATATGTGCATGTTAAAATATGATAAGTGTATGAAAGCTTCAAAGTCAAATTATATGCACTAAAGTTCAACTTAATATTTGTTTATGTTCCCCTTTGATCTGGGTTGAGATATGAATATATTAATTGTAGCTAATTCTGTTAGCTTTCTACATGTTCAAGAATCATCTTATTTTGATATCTACATAAAAAGTTATATACAAAATAGTGAAGGTCTATTAAGTTCAATGTAATGCACTGAACTTTACATTCATATTTGACCTTTTTCTCATCTAAAGATTGATATTAAATGAAATGTAGATAATATTTTTATCTTTCCAAAGAAATAAGATTCGCATTAATCGGATATCTATGTCAAGAGTTATGACTAAAACAATGAAGGTCCGTTGAATCTAAAATAAAGGTCGGTCGAACCCACGAAGGCCGATCGAAGAACTCATCAAAGTCAATTGAACCTTGGATATGTCGGTCTAACCAAAATGAAGTCACAAGAGAATGTCATTTGAAGAACTCATGAAGTTGGTCGAACCCACGAAGGTCGGTTGAAGAACACATCAAGGTCGATCGAACCTGACACAAGGTTGGTCGATCGACCTTAGCTTGAAAAAATATTATTCGAACTTCAACGAGATATTTGACCTTCACAACATTAGATTTGGTCGAGCCATGAATACAAAAGTTGTAGATAATCTTCTTATCTTTCCATATAAGCAAAAACTAACTTATTTGGGCATCTGTGCGAAGAGTTATGGTCAAAATAGTATAATGTTATATTTGGAAAAAAGTTACAACGACTAGTTTTGTCCAAGAAAATAGCAACGGTCATATTGGCACAAGACACTTATAAAAGGGCTTCCAAAGAGCAAGAATAAATAGAGATTTATAGGAAACACAAACATCAAAGAAAAATCAAGTCTAGAAGCTTCTTGAGCCAAATTATTGAATCTTTTCTCTTCTCTCCTATTATTAAGTGTGAAATTATAAAAGAGAGATTGTAAGAGAGCACATCATTTGTATTATTGTGAGAGACTTAGCTCCATTGTAAGAGATGTTCACATATATCCTCTTGAGCGAACAAAGATGTGACATTGTGAGCTTCCTTGGAGAAGAGGTTTTGCATATCTCTTGTAGTGAAGAAATGGCGAGTTTGCTGTAAAAGGTTTTCTTGGCCTAAGTATAAAAGGAAGTGCTAGTGGAACTCCGATGATTCAAGGTTGAGAAGTCAGAGTGGAGACATAGGTGATGGCCGAACCTCGTCAAAAAACTTTTGTGTCTTGAGTTTGTATTTCTCTCTTACTTGCTTTACTTATCATCATGCATGCTCACTTATATCACTATTGCACTTCTTCTACATCGAGAGCTTTCAAATTCGAGCTTTGCTATTTTTATTGTAAAATCAGTTTAGTGTTTTTATTACACCAATTCACCCCCCTCTCTTGGTGTCAAGTGATCCTAATTGGTATCATAGCTTGGTTGCTCTTATTTTGAAGATACAAGCATCTTAGAGCATGACACAAGTTTTTAACGAAGGCCAATCCATTTTCGACACGCTGAGTTTTGATGATTCAATTTTTTTTATTGGAAAATTTGAACGCAAACATATTTATGTTCTCTTGACTTTGATATGTGGGAAATTGTAGAAAATGGATTTGAAAAACTAAAAAAATTAAATGGTGTTTCTATTGATCTTTCCTTTTTTTTAATATAATGACTTTCAAATTTCACTTGTCACACTTGATTTTAAAGCTCGAAATGCATTCTTTTGTGCTTTAAATGCAGAAAGTAGAAAGTCTAAACCTTATTTCTAAATGTTCAACCTCTCATGAAATTTGACTAAAATTGTTATCTAGATATGAAGAGAGTGGAGACAAGAGAAATACTACATTGGATGAAAATGACAACTCTACATCTACTACATCCGAAAGTGAGTCTTCTTTCTGCTTAATGGCAAATATTGGGGTAGTCTCGAACTCTTCTTCTAGTGAAAGTAGTGATGATGATATTGATCTCAATTTTGATGTGCATAAAGAGTTTTCTTCTCTAATTGAAAAGCATATTTCTATTAGAAAGAAAAAAATGAAAATTTGATTGATGAGTTTCATACAATGAAAAATGATTTTAAACAATTAAAGAAATAAAAAGACACATGCCTAGAAGAGAATGCAAATTTGATAAAGGAAATTGATTTTCTTGATCTGTGCAATATTTGAAAATTGAAAATTGAAAATTAATTGATTTGTATGATTGTTTGCAAAAGAAAAATATTTCTAGGAAAATTATCTAGATAATCAAATTACTAATACTAATTCTTTGACTTGTAATGTCAATGTAGAAAAGTCTTCTCATATAACCAAAAGATTGCATGAGTTGAAATATAAGCAAAAATGGCAAAAAAAACATTTGAATAAGAAGAGTTTTAAATCTCATTCATTTAAGAAGAAAAATGATTTAAAAAAGGTTTTTTGAATCCTCTTATGATTGTTCTAGAAAAAATTGATATGCTTATAAGTATTCATGTAAATTAAATATCTCTCATTATGATCCTTTGAAATTAAAGTATGATCATTTCTTAAAATCATCTATTATTTATAATTATTGTGGTTTACATGATCATTATGCATGCGAAAATACAAAATATATAATGTTGGCATGAAAATGATGTGGGTTCTAAAAGGACCCAAAGCTAATTTTGTTGGACCCAAACAAGTTTAGGTACCGAAGAATAAACGATTATCTTTTTTCGGTATGCTTCACTCACATTCGGAGAGAAAAATATACTTGGACAATGGATGAAAATGATCCAATTTTGATACTTTCAATTTGTCAAAGAGTGATTGCATACGTGACGTTAGACAATGTCAAATGAGGTATTATTTTATCACACAAAAGGATTACAAAATGAAACTTATGTCATTTTAATTTTTAATGTTCTTGAATCATATGTTTATTTGATAATATACTTATGCAATTGAATGTGTTATGAGACACACAAATTAAAATGCAAATCATCTTGTTAAATCTTAAGGATGCATTGTTCAAATCATAATGTTTAAATGCTTAGCATTGCATATGTCATTGCGATAATTAAAAAATGCATTATCTTTATATGCGTGAAATGAAAACATCAACATGTTTAACACATATACTATTTGAACTTATATATTATTGATTTTAATTTTGTTTAAATCCAAATAAGTTTGTCATCTTTAGGTCTTAATATGAAAATATGATTTTGATTGATATTATTTTATTTTGATGACAACTTGTTTCCTTGAAGATTCAATGGCACACTATTATTGAAAATGATTTTATGAATCTATTTTATAATACTTTATATTTAAAAATCATGTGATGTGTTTTCGTCCCATGCGTTTTTAAACTATAATGAAAATTCATTCATATGTGATGCATAAATTTATAAGAAGCAAAGTTTGACCAAGGAGACAATTTACAAATTAATATATGCATCTCCAACTTAGCTTATTTGTAAAATTATTTTGGTGAAATATTTTGGCATGATTATTANTATAAGAAGCAAAGTTTGACCAAGGAGACAATTTACAAATTAATATATGCATCTCCAACTTAGCTTATTTGTAAAATTATTTTGGTGAAATATTTTGGCATGATTATTAGACAATTTACAAATAAATATATGCATCTCCAACTTAGCTTATTTGTAAAATTATTTTGGTGAAATATTTTGGCATGATTATTACCTTTTGAAATCCATATAATTCATATCATGCAAAGAAAGCTTATTCTCCATCATTTATAATTTTAAATAGTCATGAAAGATCTAAATGTGAAAATGCTATGCATTATTATAGTTGATTCTCATAAAATAGGATAAAAGAAAAGAAAACAAATTAGGAGAAAAATGTTTGAGCTTTAATTATAAATAATTTTGACTCATGAGTGACTTGTCTATTTATTGCAACAATAATGTGTTACACTTACTTAAAACTATATTCTTTAATTTTAAAATGCAAATGATATTTTTATGTCAATGATTGAAAGATTATCATCTATAAATGCATATTTTATAAATCTTTTGACATGATCATCTTATTTAAAATTTTGAAATTCTCATGACATAAGAAAAAAAAATTGTTTGCACCTATGAATGAAAAATATTGGTGAAAGAGATTTAAAATAGGAATAGAAATGGTAGATTAATGAATTATTAGCGTATTCATGACTTGTGTTAACTCATTCAAACTTGATATATTTGTGCACATATATATTTTCGAAATCAATAGTTGAGAAGAAACTTTTGCATGTTGCTTACTTCATTTGAAAAATGTTTATTATGCAAGAATATCAATTATGCATGAATGTCATAAACTTCGAAAGACTTTTGAAGATTGAAAATAAAACTTAAGGAGAACACATATTGTGGATTTGATATTCTAACTTTCTTTGACTTGTGGTGTGATACATTAATAGTTAGATATGATCATTCACTTGTTCCACTTGTTATGGAAAGAAGGTATAATTCTACTCTCATTCTTGCCACTAATATTATGCTTATAAATGTGATAGCATATTTATAAATTGATAAATATTATTCAAACTTAATTAGATGCATTCTTAATGAGATTGAATCATATGTTGCTTGAACATCAAACTAATTAAAAAAATGAAATGTCATTTTTGCGTATTAATGATTATGTAAAAAAACATTTATGCATTATATGTTGGATAAAATTATTTGATAAAAAGAAATTCAAGTTCATACAATTCTTACATCATTTACTTATGCAAATTGACATGATGACATTTGGTTATGCTAAGTGAAACTATAAGTATACTTGATTAATCTTTAATAGTAGTATCTTGATTATGAGCCTATTTAATTGTCAATTTCATATGACTACATCCATGGCTCCATGAATGATTGCTTTATATGTGGAATTATATTTTGATCATTCATTTCAAAATGTCAATATAATACTTATGCTCACATGAAATTAAGAGTGAAAAGTTTTGAAAATTCTTAGAAGTATATCTTGGTCATCATGATTATAATAATCACATCGATATACTTTTCTTATAATTTTTTGCACTATCATATGAGTCTTGAGTGTATTGATTGATATTCTTATGACATATTACACTTTAAAGCATATGAGTGTGCATGCACCTTATGATCTTTGATAAATTTTATTTGCATATCATTTTTATCATATTGGTGTAATTTGGAATGCAATGCATAAGGATTATTATGATAGTCAAATTTTACACTTATGCATGTAATTAGGAAGAAGTATATTTTATGGATTGTGCTTGATTATAGTATGACATGTTATTATCATAGTAAAAATTTCGTACATGTCTTGCAATAAAACGTATGAGATCAATATTAGATATTTATGACATTCTTTTCTCAAGGCTTTATTGAAAACTTTGATAATATGATATTCCTTGAATTTTATGTTTTGCTCATAAGTGCTAAACTTTTATATTCAATCCTCATGAATCATACATGAATTTAGGGGTAGCAAATCTTGTATTATGTTTCTTTTTATTGCAAAACTAGAGAGAAGATGTATAAATCAAACATGAGTGCAAAAAGTCATATATAAGACTAGGTAAGAAAGGGGGAGAAGAAGTCATGAGTAAAAGAAGTAAAGAATATGATCAAAAGTCACATATGCTTAGAAAAGAAGTGAAAACATGAAGAGTATGTGATTTAAAAAAAATAAACATTGTCGATCATAAGCTATAATTTGTTAATTCCTTTTACGTGAGAGAAAAGGGAAAAGTTGTGAAGAGATATGAAAATAGATGATGTGAACTTAAAAGAAGAAAAGTTGATAGGTTTTATGTCTATTCATATGTCATTGAATTTTATGTCATAACTTGTTATGATTTATGAATTTGAATTGTTTATCTCTCATAAGTTGAAAATCTTGCATAAATTAAGGAGGAGTAATTTTTGTCTCTTAACATGAAATCCTTTTGTGACACTACTTTTAATTCAACAATTAGTATATTATAATTGGTCTAACAATTGATATATGTAAAGAAGATGAACATTGTCGAAAAATGACTTTGCTTATCTCTATCATTTATGAAAAGTTTTCTATATGCAAAGCATGAAGATTATTTTAAATTTGATATGCATAAGTACCTCTTTGTTGTTTTAACTAAATATCATCTTTTTGATGTGACAAAGGGGGAGAGAGAAGTGTATGCTAAAATATGAAAAGAAGTCTTATTTTGTACTTAGCATGTGCATCTAAAATACAAAAAGAGTGGAAAGTTAAGAGAAATTCATTTACATGCCAAATATTAAAGTTTATCTCTTTACTTAGCACTTTTCATATTAATGATTTGTCATCATCAAAAAGGGAAAGATTGTTGAAAAAATGACTTTATGACTTGGTGTCATATTTATATTCTTTTGATGATGAAAACCTTATGAAAATATTGGAAAAGATATATGTGCATGTTAAAATATGATAAGTTGGTGAAAGCTTCAAAGTCAAATTATATTCAACTTAATATTTGTCTATGTTTCCTTTTGATCTGGATTGAGATATGAATATATTAATTGTAGCTAATTCTATTAGCTTTCTACATGTTCAATAATCATCTTATTTCAATATCTATATAAAAATTTATATACAAAATAATGAAGGTTTATTAAGTTCAAGGTAAAATTATATTCACTGAAATTTGCATTCATATTCGACCTTTTTTCCCATCTGATTTAGATTGAGAAATTAATAGATGAAATATAGATAATATTTTTATCTTTCCAAAGAAACAAGAACCGCATAGGTCGGTCGAACCAAAATGAAGTCAGAAGCGAATGTCAATTGAAGAACTCATGAAGTCGGTCGAACTCACGAAGGTCAGTCGAACCTATCACAAGGTCGATCGATCGACTTTAGCCTGAAAAAATATTATTCAAACTTCAACGAGATATTTGACCTTCTTAATACCAGATCTGGGTCGAGCCATGAATATAAAAGTTATAGATAATCTTCTTATCTTTCCACAGAAGTAAATATCAACTCATTTGGGCATCTGTGCAAAGAGTTATGGTCAAAATAGTAAAATGGTATATTTGGAAAAAGTTACAATGACTAGTTTTTTGTCCAAGAAAAAAACAACGGTCATGTCAGCACAAGGCACATATAAAAGGGCTTCCAAAGAGCTAGAATAAGTAGAGGCTTCATAGGAAATACAAGTATCAAAGGAAAATCAAGTTTAGAAGTTTCTTGAGCTAAATTATTGAATCTTTCTCGCTTCTCTCCTATTTTTGAGTGTGAAATTGTAAAAGAGAAATTGTAAGAGAGCACATCATTTGTATTATTGTGAGAGACTTAACTCCATTGTAAGAGATGTTCACACATAGTCTCTTGAGTGAAGAAAAGTGTGAGATTGTGAGCTTCCTTAGAGAAGAGGTTTCGTCTACCTTTTGTAGTTAAGAAATGATGAGTTTGCTATAAAGGGTTTCCTTGCCCTAAGTATAAAAAGAAGTGCTAGTGGATCTCCAGTGATCTCAAGGATAAGAAGTCGAAGCAGGGACGTAGGTGATGGCTGAACCTCGTCAACAACTTTTGTGTCTTGAGTTTGCATTTCTCTCTTGCTTTCCTTATATTGCATGCTCACTTATATCACTATTGCACTTGTTCTACATCGAGAGCTTTCGAATTTGAGCTTCGCGATAAATCAATTTTTAGCTTTCACATTTTTATTGTGAAATCGATTTAAGGTTTTTATTATACCAATTCACCCTCCTCTTGGTGCCAAGTGATCCTACAAAAACAAGACTGCGCATCACACAAGCAAGCCCAATCCATGCAAGAATTCCACATTCAAAGCTCATAAAAAGCACATGAAGTTATGAAAAAGGATCCGAACACATCCAAATGATTTGAAATGGTCTAAAACCAACCAAAGGATCCACAAGAAGTCAACCATGCTATCATTACCTTCCCCCACCCTTGCATTTTGATTTATGTAGCTCTTCCCGTATATTGGGAATTTGATTCCTTACCCTTCTAACTATTCGAAATAAAGTCAACCTCTTTCCTCATATTAGAGAGAGCATAACCTTCTCATCCCAAAGGAAATATGAACGGAAGAGGGTGTCTGGGCTACCATTGACACTAATTAGAAAAGGAGGCCTGTACTATTGCTATAAGGCTTTGATACCGAGCGAACTCATGATTCTCTTAGGCAGACAATTCTCTACATCGATGAGGGGAATGTATTCATACTACCAAAGACTCAACTACTGTAGCAGTATCCTCATAAATACAAATTCAATTATTGCTCTTTGTGTTATGGCATATGCATCAATTAATTTTAATTAGACTTTAGGTGGAATAAGATTAGAAGTTAAAGGACCCATATCAAAGGAAATGAAATTGTGTTGCGGAAATGAATATACTCTTGTAGGAATTTGACTAGTACTCAATCAATTAGGTAACTCTGTGTTTTCTTCATTCTTCTCCTACTCTCTTCTTCTTACCGCTTTGTATTAGCTTTTTCTATTTGTAGTTGGATTTGTAATAATATTTCGAAAGAGAATAAGTTGTTAAAATTCCTCTTAATGATTCAATAATAGATCTAGCAAGTGCTACGATTGTTTCATATTATAAAGAAGGATGGGCATTTATCCTTCCTAATGATTTCTATAATATAAACAAGATTGCCAACAAAGTCTTTTGTTTATGATTCCTCTAGCCCGCTTTAACTAGTCTTAAACAAAAGATAGCTCACCCTGAATTCTTATACTTCATTTCATATAAAGTCTTATGCTTTGGCAAAGTGGGATTCTTTCTAGACTTATAAGCAAAAGGGTTGTGGGGTCAACTTGCTTCATTGGCCTGGTGGTAACTGACAAGGGAAGATTCTCTATTCACAATCAAAGCATAGATGGCAGTGATTCAAGAATTTCATTTTTTGTTTTATCCAATTATAATGAAATGAAGCTTCTATGTGTGGTCTCTGCTGTACAGTATGGTTAACTTACCAAGTAAAGGCCATCATTGAGATGAATGGATTCTGTAGGATCTAGATGGCACCAAGAGGGGGGGGGGGTGAATTGGTGTATTAAAACTTTTGCTCTCTTTTAGTATTAACCTTAGTGTGTTATGTCAGCGGAAACATGCATATGCAAATATAAGCAAACAGAGAGAGAGAGAGAGTAAAGAGAGAACAAACACACAAAACAAACGCAGAGTTTCTTATCGAGGTTCGGCCGAACTTCTGGCCTACATCCCCGCTTTGATCTTCTCCCACAAGATCTTCGGAGTTCACTATTTCCTTCTTCAAGGGCGAAGGCTCCCT
>LTAE01012133.1:2004-14268 GCA_001647135.1 Pontederia paniculata | reverse complement strand
CCCCCTCAAACTATAGTATATCTACCAATATATCCCTTGAACTATATTTTTATCCATTTTGCACACTTGAACCTTTGGAATATTGACATTTAACCCCAAAAAAGTAAATACTATTATCTTTTATGTTATTTTTATTTTTTTAAATTATTAAATTACTATTTTACCCTTGTTAAATTATTCTTTTTAAATTCTTATCTAATAATATAAATTTTCTCATAATTCTAAGTATATTTAAGATCCAACTTTAACTTTTCTATTTTTTAAGTATTATTTTTTACTTTAAAATATTCTTTAGCATTAATTTTATTTTTTTATTCAATTACAGTTTTTCTTTTTATATTGTTGAGCAAGACTAAGACTATTTGTCTTTGGTCAATTAATCTAAGAAGGATAAAACAATAATTTAGTATTTAAAATAAATAAATAAAATGATAAAACAATGTCAAACCTTACTGCTGGAGTTAAGCGTCACAATTAGATAAGTATAAGGATGCTAAGTGGATAATAATATAGTTGAGGGACTATGTTGGTAGATATATCTAGTTTAAGGGAGGAAATTAGAAATAACCCTATAATATATAAATAGTTTAACATAAGTTCATAACAATATATGTCCAAAGGCTAACATAGTCTCGACCCTATGACTCAATGACATAAACATAAGATAGAAACTTAATAACTTAACATGTGCAACTGTTCGCCACGAGCAATGCCTCGACCAATGATCAATTCGACTCGCGTGCTGATGAGTGGCTAAAAACACCACTTTTTACCCCTCATTTATGTCACCTTTTATCATGTTTTGCATGCCACTTGAGACCTTCTTGCCACTTTTTTTTTACCAAATTGCAATATTTTTATATTTGACTAACCCATTTTAGGAAATATTGCATTTCATTATAAAATTGGGATTATCGTGCAATTTTGGAGCTCATAATGCAGAAATAGGCAAGCAAGGATTCAACCCTTCAAATTCAATTTGCCACATTGATGAAGGCAATCCCCACAATCAAGAGACAAAGAAGGTTTCCTAATCATGTCGGCCCCAATTATGGAAACATATTGCAAACCAATTAAGGAAAGAATGCGGCTAGGTGAAGGTACTGTATTTGCATTAACGGCTAGTTTTCTGTGAGAGAGAAGTAGGTTGTAGTGCAGAGTATAAATGTAATCTCAAGAGTCTTGAGAACTAACTTTGGCCATTTTGCAAACAGAGAGTGCTAGAATGAGAGCCTTAGTTCCCCTTGTGAGAAGGGTCCAAGAGAGCTTGAGCGATTACATGTAAGAGGTTGTTCTCCTTGTCCTCAGTACAAAGAAAGGAGAGTTGTAAGGGAGCCTTTGCCCTTGAAGATGGATATAGTGAACTCCGAAGATCTCGTGGAGAAGATCGNCTTGTGAGAAGGGTCCAAGAGAGCTTGAGCGATTACATGTAAGAGGTTGTTCTCCTTGTCCTCAGTACAAAGAAAGGAGAGTTGTAAGGGAGCCTTTGCCCTTTGAAGAAGGAGATAGTGAACTCCGAAGATCTCGTGGGAGAAGATCGGAGCGGGGACGTAGGCCAAAGAGTTCGGCCAAACCTCGATAACAAACCTTGCGTTTGTTTGTGTGTTTGTTCTTCTCTCTACTCTTTTCTCTCTATTTGTGTTTATACTCGTATATGCATGCTTCCGCTAAACACAACACATCTAGATTAAGTTAAGAAGAATCAAATATTTTTTTTAATACACCAATTCACAACCCCTCCCCTCTTGGTGCCATTCCAGATCCTACACTTGGTGGGTCATGTTGGGAATTTTATGAAGATCGTCCCAAACTCGAATCCTCCTGTTGACAAAATTTTACTCTTTTTCTGTTAAAGAGATGGGATTGTTGGATTGACAAAATATTTTATTATTTTTTAATTTGTCCATAACATTGAAAAATGAAAAGATCAAATTATAATCATATCCATCTATTATTTTTTAGCTTCTTCTTTTGTTTCTTTTGTAATTTTTTTAATTTTTGACATGGTATGTTAGAGTTTGACTTGAATTCATAGTGAATTTTGGAATTAAATTTTTAGCCTATTTGTTTAGGAGTATATTTTTCTATTTAATTAGTTATGATTTTATTTATTTTTAGAATTCGAGGTTTTTTAGTTGATTTAGTGGTCTATGATTCAAGAGAGCATAAATAAGGGGGAGATGGCAGCTTGCATCGTCCGTTTGAAGCTTGAGCAAGTGTCTTTGGGATCCTTGGTTACCATTCCTACGGGGCTTGAGGATATTATGTCAGTTAATTCTCCACTTCTGAATAAATATTTATTTCTATCCTAAAACCTAACGAAGTTAGGGATGAACCTCATTAATATCAGTGTCTTCTTTTACATGTGATTTCTTTTCTCTTACCAAATTCAGCAAAAAATTAATATTAGAGTGATATGTCTTAGTACCATATGTAACGGAACCGATATCAGATGTATATGTCTTGGTGCCATCCTTACTAACTTTGTGTGAGAGTCATGGAGACGATTCTCCATCTGAGATTCGATGATGATCCTTCGCTAGAGATTCAGGAAGGTGCCTTAGTGGTTCATATTGTGAATTTTGCGAAGATCGTCCTAGTCTCGAATCCTCTTGTTGACAAAATTTTACTATTTTTCTGTTAAATAGATGGGATTATTGGATTGACAAAATATTTTATTATTTTTTAATTTGTCGATATAACATTGAAAAATAAAAAGATCAAAATTTAATCATATCCATCTATGTTTTTTAGCTTCTTCTTTTATTTCTTTTGTAATCTTTTTCTAACTTTTCACATGGTATGTTAGAGTTTGACTTGAATTCATATTGGGTTTTGGAATTAAATTTTTAACCTATTTGTTTAGGAGTCTATTTTTCTATTTAATTAGTTAAGATTTTATTTATTTTTAGAATTTCAGGTTTTTCAGTTGATGTAGTGGTCTATGATTCAAGAGAGCATAAATAAGGGGAGATGGCAGCTTGCGTAGTCTGTTTGAAGCTTGAGCAAGGGTCTTTGGGATCCTTGGTTACCATTCCTATGGGGCTCGAGGATATTATGTCTGTTAATTCTCCACTTTTGAACAAATATTTGTTTATGTCCGAGAACCTAACCAAGTTAGGGGTGAAGCTCATTAAATATCAGTGTCTTCTTTTGCATGTGATTTATTCTCTCTTACCAAATTATGCAACAAATTAATATCATAGTTATATGTCTTAGTACCATATGTAACAAACCGATATCAGAGGTATATGTTTGGTGCCATTCTTACTAAATTGGTATCGGAGCCGTGGAGACGATTCTCCATCTGAGATTCGACGATGATCCTTCGTTAGAGCTTCAGGTTCATTAACGATCCTCTATCATCGAAGGAAGATAAGGCTTCAACCAGGACAAATTTAGAAGTGGAGAAGGAAGCTTCGCAGGTGAGCATCGCATGGGCATGAGACGCTGCATAGTTAGGGCACCGCCACTGCACAAGTGTGCGTGCGCAGCCCGCGAGTGAGCACGACATGGGCATGCTGTGCTGCAAAGGCAACGGTGGCGCATGGGCATGCCCTGCCGTACGATCGGGCACGACATGGACACTAGGGCTGCACAAGAATATCTTTGACGCAACATGGGCGTGGATTGCCGCATGGAAGTGTGTGGACACACATGAGGGCAAGGCATATGTGTGCGACGCCACAAAGGCAGGGCGCTGTCACGCATGGGCGTGCGCCGCTGCACAAGGCGCAACATCAGCATGTAGCACTACACATGTATGTGCCACCATAGCACAGGTGGGCATAGCATGCACGTGTGGCGGCTGCAAGGGTGTGCGCTGCGACGCAGGTGAGCGCTACATGGGCATGTGGCACTGCACAAATAGGATGCCGCTGCCGCATGGGCGTGCGCCGTTGTGCAGACGCACACTGTCACATAGGAGGGCGTAGCATAGGCGCGCAACGCCGTGTAGGTTGCAGCGGCACATGTTGTCACAGAGGAGGGAGTAGCATAGGTGTGCAACGCCACATAGGTTGAGTGTTGTCATCACATGGGCATGCACCACTGCACAGGAAGATCACCAGCGCCATGCAGCATGGCTCGCCCATATGAATTTGCAAAGTGGACATGCTCTAAATTTTTTAACTAGGTGCATTCATCAAAATCTGTTGGTGTGCTAAACGAAACACGCTCATCAAAATATGCGAACGCACTAAGCGAGTTCCATCCATCTGAATATCAGCCAAGTCTTGCGCATATAAATATGCAAATTGGGTGTACTCATTTGAATCTTTAGGTGTACCAAACGGGTCACACTCATCTAAATCTATGAGATAGCCATGTGAGCATGTCCATCTAAATCTGCGAGTTGATCATACTCATCTGAATCTACGGACATGCCAGGAGGGTCTATCGTTTAAATCCGTGGATTGATCATGCTCATTTGAATATGCGGGCGGGTCAAGAAGGTTCGTCCATCTAAACCTATAAATTGACTATGTTCATCTGAATTTGCGGACGAGCCAAATCGACTTTTCAATCTGAATCTACAAGCAAGCTAGATAGGCTACGTCCATCTGAAGTTGAGGCAGGTCAAACAAGTATTTGTGGACATACTAGCTAGCCATGTCCATCTGAGTTAGCAAGTGAGTTAGACAAGTCGCATCAATATGAATATGTGCCAAACCAAGCGAACCACAACCATATATATCTAATGGGCAAGAGAACCAAGTGGATTGAGTTTATCCAAATCTACGAGCGGAATGGACATGTTTCACTCATCTAAATCTACATCTGGCAAGGGAGACCACATCAATCTAAATATGTGGGCGAGGAGGGTAGACAAAAGATAAACAGACCATGAACGTCATGCTTATCCAAATTGTTGGCAAAGTATGACAATTTTATTGTTGTAGGAAGAATTCAAGTCAATAGGGGATTTGTTAGAGTTTGATTTGAATTTATATCGAAACTTTGGAACTAAATTAATGGCATATTTTTTAGAACTCTATTTTTTCTACTTAGTTAGGATTTTCTTTAAATTAAATTTATAGCATATTGTTTATAACTCTCTTTTTCTATTTAGTTAGGATTTTTTTTATTTTCATTTGAGATTTTCACGATGATGTAGAGCCTATAGTCATAATTAAGAGGGAGATGTAACATCAATTGAATCCTTGCATGTTTTAATCACAACTGATATTCTTTGGGAGAGATCTCATTTAAGGTTGTGCAAGTCAGGAACCCGAGGGAGGGTTTTGGAGATCCTTGATGACCCTCCCTATGGGGCTCGAGGATATTTTATTTGTAATTATTTAATTATGAATAAATATCAATTTCTCCTTAAGGACATAATATAGTTAGGGATAAATCTTATTAAACATCAATGTCCTATTTTGCATGTGATTTCATCTTTTTTGCAAATTTTCACAACAAAATAGTATCATAGCGGTATATTTTGGTATCATCTGTCACAAACTAGTATCATATGTATATGTTTTAGTATCATCTATAATATGGTATCAGAGCATGACCATATTTTCTGAATTGAATTCATATTTCTCTTTGGACTACAATGATAGAAATACCTACATTAATGGATCATGAGAAGGCCTTTTCATTTTCGGAGAAGATGATGTTGAAGTCTCCCATGATAACCAGTGCCAAATCATCTTTTTGTTATTCTCTAAATTCATTTGATAATTCAAGGAATAACTCGAGTTCGTTCTAGTTGAATAAAAATAATTACCTAGCTTGGTCTAGATCAATATATACATAATATACTACAGGCAAAAAATAAGTTAAATATTATAGACAAAACAATATCATGTCCAAAGAAAGGTCATTCTGAGTCAAATACATGTGAGATATGCAATTCAATGTTAATTGCATGTATTTTAAATTCACTGGAAAATGACCTATAAGCTAATGTAGCTCATGTAGAAGAGACCTAAAAGAAAGATTCTCACAAGCTAATATAACCAGAAATTATCTCTTAAAATCTCAATCTTTTATTCATAAATAAGAAGGAAATCGACGATTGATTATTCAAACAAAGAAGGGAGAAATTGTTGATAATGTTGTTATGACAAGAACCTCACGATTTAGCCACAGTATTGAGGGGGCCTTATCCAATTTTTCAAAAATGCAAATTCAATGTCTTCTCAACATGATTGTTCTTAATAAAAAAGCGCGAGACCGATTTTTGGTAAATGTTTAATTTCTTTATCCTCTAATATTTTGTGGATTCTCAAACCAATGCTTTTGTCCACCTAATTGGCAGAGCCGATGATCTTGTTAACTCCAAACCATTAAATGACAACCAAATGGCAAATCCATTGTAAAACTGAAATCTAAGACATGATTCTTGGAGATCATTTTTTCTTGTATCATGTTTTTTCTTATTCCAAAATTTCTTTCACCGGTATATCATTTCTATCACTAAGTTATGTGCATATCTTAATTGTTTTGTTAATTCTCTTCTAACCTTTATTTTCTTCAAGATTATGTTACGAAAACTCTGATTGGATTGGTTGAATTGCGAGAAAAGATTGATTACTTCTACAAGGTTTCAAAACACTTAGTGGATAACAAAGACATTGTTGAAAGTTTCTCAAAATTATGGCACAAACGCTTAGGACATCCCACTCGTTCTATTATGATAATTAATCATTGTCATTTTCCTTCTACTTCTAATGTGGTTTGTGATATATGTTGTAAAGTCAAACACGTCTGAACTAAGTTTCCTATCAGTTTGTCTTTCTTTTTTAATTTAATGCATTGCGATATCTGGGAACATTACAAAAACTAATTCCTTTTGCGAGCACATTATCTTTTTTACCATTGTAGGTGATTTTTGATCTATGTGCATGTGCATCGCTTGTGTACAAGGTTTGACATATTTTGAAAAATTATTGCATTTTTTATGTGACAATCAGGTCTTGAGCACATTTTTTATATGAAAAATTATTTAGCACATTTGTTTATTGCATTTCAAAAAATCAATTTAAAAAAAAACAATCAAGATCATTTGTAATAATAATGATAAAGAAATCTTTTCAAATATTTTTTTAAAATTTTTTACTCAGCATGGACTCCTTCATCAGTCCTCTTGCGCTCACACTCCCAAACAAAAACGTCGAGCTGAATGCAAGTATCGATAAATTCTTAATATTGCTCGAGCATTGTGTTTCCAAACATCAGTTCCCTTACATTTTTGGATGAATGCGATTTATTTGATTAACTACACTCCTTTGCTTCTCTCAAATAAAATGTCATACGAAGTTTTTTTTGGTTAAGCTCCTCCATATACTCATATATGTGCTTTTGGTCAACTATATTATGCACATGTACACAATAAGATGATAAATTTTATACACATTCATGAAAATGTATTTTCATATGATACTCATTTGGAAAGAAAGAATGGCGTGTTTACCATCTTGATTATAGAAATATTTTATTGTCTCCGATGGTGTATATTTTCATGAGCATATTTTTTCTCTCATTCAATATCTCTCAATTTACATTTGATTTCATTAAGATTCTCATTGTTCTGCAGCCCTTGTAATTGTCATTATGGACCCTAACTTCATTATGTAGAGAATTATGTACACCTCTGCATAACACCAATCATATAGAGCATTTAACAGTGCCTTCTTCGACTTGACATATTTAATAAGTCATATCTGAATTTAGATTTTAGAAATTTTTAATAGACAAATTATTTATATTAGACCTAGTTCGATATATAGCTTATAATATATATATAACAAATACAACTTATTATACAGTATAAGATTTTTTATGATGCTTTATTTTTAAAAATGTATATTAATTAATAAATATAGTTTATTAAGGTATTAAGCTAAGACAAACTTCTTAAATCCAACAAGCTAGTTAGAATAAACTTAATTTTGAACTTGTCGTATGCCTATGTGTCGAGCTCGTTTATCAAGGTTTTTTTTTTTTTTTACAATAGGCTTGATCGGTTCAAGCGTTGATCTAGTTTCTGGCGTCCACCCTACTTGCATAACATGTTTCATGTTGCGGCATGGTCTGAGTTGATCTGGCTGGGAAATGTCTGCTACATGAGAAAAGTGTATACATTGATGTATCTGAGTCATTGTGATGCATCTTGACACAGTTTGCTGGTGACTTCGATGATAACTGATAAGAGTGAAAATGAGGCTGCAGTGGATCGTGTTGAATATGTGGAGTCAGCTGCTGACCTTGTGACTAAAGTGAATGAAAATGTTAGGACAATGCAAGAAACTAATGTAAAACCTTTGTATATATTTATATCAATAAAACAACTGGGTGACTCTCCCTGGCAGTCGTCCTCAGTCACCTGAAAAAAAGACTACTAAGCTCTTTCCCTGGTGATATCATACACAGTCTTCATACTATCTACCAGTGTAATTAATAATCAAATGGAGGTGATATTAATTTCAACGATCTATTTGTGGTAAAATGCTCATCTAGGCTCATAGATTCAATATGTCAAAATTCTCTTTATCATAAATTAGAATGCTTACATAGATTAGCGTCCTGGTGGAAGAGTCAGTAAACGGCATAGGATTGAAACTACATAAAACTTAGATCTAACAGTAAACTGGCATGCAGTGAGTATACAATCATCGTGGGATTAGACTGCATGTTTATAATAATATATATACAAACTGAAAATAAACTTCAACCTAACAATAAACAGATTTGTAGAGTAGAAATTTAGTGAATCCAGCTTATGATCTACGCAGTAAAATTCGGATTAGTAGTAAATTTACACCCCTGTGCGGAAAATTTACATATAACGTGTATCACCCAAAATAATTCATTCTTTGGAACAAAAATCAAAGATGCATTATGTTTGCCGAAAAAAAAAATTATTTTGCGGAAAAAATAGAATATGTTAATTAATTGGATGATTTTGGAAACTTGAAGGAAACCAGAGTCTCGGCGTGGAGCGAGATAGGCAGTGGTAAGGGTTCAAACAATTTAACGCTACGTCTTTCTTCAATAATCTTCCTCCTCAACAAATGATCAACGTACAAACGGAATCCTTGTTCATCGCATATCAAGGTTCCTCCAAATTGGATGCACAAGGGGGCAACAGCAGTAGAACTACCAACAACCCCTTTCTCATCTGTTTCGTTCTCCTTTATCTTGAAGCAGCCCTTCTTGCTGAAGTACCAGATCCAACGATGATCCTTCTCACCGTCGACATATCGCCCGTAGACGTCCATTGTCCGCCCGGAATCACCAATCTGTATGATCTGTGATAAAGGAAAGTCCTCCTTGTAGCGGATATGAGGCCGGTGAATTGTCAGGAGACAGCGGCCGGACGCCGACCAAGCCGGCTCTGGCACAAAATTGTGCAGACGGGCTTCCTCCCTACCTTGGTCGAGCATGATTTATAACACCCTCAATTTCATTCAAAATATTGTTCGCTTTGAGCCCATATGACCCGCACGAATTTAAAACGTGTCTTAAATGATAAGAAATGATGTTACATATAAGCAATTTATCAGAACCGGACCGGATGACCAACTAGGTCACGATTGGATCAATTCGATCGAATTCAATTGGGTTGAATTGGATTTTATTAAAATAATATTATTTATAATATTTTAGATATATAGTATAATTAATATTATATATTATATGAAATATATAATAATAACTAATTAATAATTAGATATAATTTAAAATATTATTTATTGTATGTTTAAAATATGATGCTTATTTAAAATAATAAAGATTAATTAATTATTATTTTATTTTATATGATAGTAATAATGTCATATTAATTTATTTTATTTTGACTCACTTTTAATTTGATTATTTTATTTTATTTCTTTTCAATTTTTACCTTCTTCCCCTATGTTTTTACTAATTAACTTATATTTTATCATTTCATTTTGCCTAGTGTTATTTTTTAAATCTCTTATATTTTTTCAATATTTTTTTTATCTTGATTTGAGTTGAATCATTTTTCTAAAAAATATTTATTATATTAAAAAATAATACTTATAAAATGCATGAAACTGATATATTATTATTTATATAATACTAATAATGTTATATTAATTATTTTATACTAAATTGTTGCTAAGTTTATTTGAAATTCTTTTATTTCAATGTTTTTTTTTCATTTCTTTTCTTATTCTCTCTTTCTATTTATTTCTTCTTTCCAATTTTATTCTTGCCAATTGTTTTCTTTTTATAAAATTTAATGCTTACCCAGAAATTATGCTATTTGATATTATTACTATACTAATAATGTTATATTAATTATTTTAATTCAAATTATTGTTCACTTTCTTATTATTCTAGTTAACATTCAATTATTACCAAATTTTTCCCTTTTCTAATTTCCATTTATTCTCCTTATTCATTCTCCTCCCATATATTATTCTTGTTTCCAATTTTATTTTTAGTAACTGCTTTAAATTATTTTCCTTTTATATAATTTTTGCTTCTATTTTTATAATTTTTACTTTGATTATTGTTTTTTTTCAAATTTAAACTTCAACCTGGTTTTGGACCGGTTCGCCGATTTTATCCGGTTTGAACCGGTTTCATCCGGTCCAATACAACTTCCATTTTTACACTAAAACAGACCGTTCCAGGCACCGGTTCGCAGTTGAACCGACCGGTCCGGTTTTAATAACATTGCATATAAGCCCACCTCCGTGTTTTGTCCATGTGTGACTAACTTTCATTCTCATCATCATCTGGGGCCTTACAATCTTCCTCCCTTCGGGGCTCAACGGCCTCGTTGAGTCGACCCACGTGGTTCAAGTGAGCATGCGACGTTGGCTTTGATACCTTCTGTAACACCCCCGATCTATTCAAGAAATTGTTCGGTTTTGGTCCATATGACCCGCACGAATTTAAAATGCGTCTTGAATGATAAAGAATGATGTTACATATAAGCCTATGACCATCTCCGTGTTTTGTCCATATAGGACTAACTTTCATTCTCATCATATAAGCCCACCACCTCCGTGTTTTGTCCATGTGGGACTAACTTTCATTCTCATCATTATCTGGGGCCTTACAATCTTTCCCCCTTCGGGGTTCAACGTCCTCGTTGAGTCGACCCACATGGTTCAAGTGAGCACGCGAGGTTGGCTCTGATACCTTCTATAACACCCCCGATCTATTCAAGAAATTGTTCGCTTTGGGCCCATATGGTCCGTACGAATTTAAAACGCGATAAGGAATGATGTTATATATAAGCCCATGACCACTTCCTTATTTTGTCCATATGAGATTAACTTTCATTTTTATCATTATATGGGGTCTTACATGATCAGCTTCCAACTTTTTCTCTTATAGGTTAAGAACCAGTAGAGGACTCCATTGTAGCAGGAGTAAGTAGTTTTTAATCCAGCATCACTAAAGCCAACCACCTCAACAGTCCTCCATAAACTATTGCATCCGATGGTGAGGACGTGACATTGTCAAACTTCCATGGCTACCACTACAAGAAAAAGCCAAATTACTTACAAAAATTTCTGACGAAAAAAAATCCATCAGAAATACTGACAAGTATTTTTGATGGGAAAAATATCCCTCAGAAATTCTGACGGATTTCTATTTCCCTCAGAATTTCTGAGGGAAAAAGACCCGTCAGAAATTCTGAGGGAAAATAAGCCCGTCAGAATAATAAGCCCGTCAGAATTTCTGACGGGCCTAAACTGTCAGAATTTTTTCCACTTTTCCTTCCCTCATTTTTTCCGCTCCTTTCATTTTTCGTTTTTCCCACCTTTTTCTTCCCACGTTTTCTTCCTCTTTTCATTTTTCCCACCTTTCTCCTTTTATTTTTCTCTCCTTCTTCTTCTCCCTCCTCATTCTTTTTCTTCCCGGCCGGCCTCCTTCCTCCTTCTTCGGCGAGCGGCGACGAGATCGGCCGAGCATGGTTCTTCTCATTCGGTCGGCCTCCCTCCTTCTTCTTCTCATTTGGCCGCTTCTTCTTCTCACGCGGACTCCGGCGATGAGATCGGCAGCGCAGATCCGGCCGGCCTCCCTTCTTCTTCTCATGTGGCCGCTTCTTCTTCTCACGCGGACTCCGGCGACGAGATCGGCCGGCCTCCCTCCTTCTCATGTGACCGCTTCTTCTTCTCACGCGGACTCCGACGACGAGATCGGTCGGCCTCCCTCCTTCTTCTCATGTGGCTGCAGCGACGAGATCCGGCCGCGACGGCAAGATCCGGCCGCGCGGGGCCGGATCTGGGCCCAACGCGGCCAGATCTGGCCGCGACGGCCAGATCC